>KZ820143.1:0-21406 GCA_003144235.1 Violaceomyces palustris | reverse complement strand
AGGGAGTGAGAGGCTTGGTAGAGTGAGGAGAAGCGTACCAAAGTAAAGTGAGCCGAGATGGGAAAGGTACAACGAATGTCAAGTGAAGGCAGACGGAAAAGTCAGGTAATGCAGCACATGTAAGTGAAAAGCTGTTAGTACTTTCAAAGTGAATTGATGGCATTTCCTAGGCACAAGAAATTTTAGTCTTACCGAAAAGAAGAGAAAAGGAAAACAAGGCATAACCAAGGAGCAAGCCTAATGTATCTGATCTCTATTCCGAAAAGCCTTAAGTGGACGGTGACTACCAAGGTGTGACTTCATGGCAATAGCAGTTCCTAATGAGATGGTGGCATGTGGGTATCGCTTACAGAGAGACATAGAGAGAGAGAGAAATAAGAATCCATAGCCAAAAGAAGAATAGATGGGTCCAGGTTGCAGGAAGGACAAGTTGGGGAGATCCAAGCTATCGCGGGGGATGATGGGCCTCAACCTCCCTTCTCTAACCCTCTCTCCCTTACCATTTCAAAGAACCGACAGCATATTTCTCTCGATGATGAGGGGGGATTGAAGGGAAGGAGGTGACGCGACCCCCCTTCGAGCTAAGACTTGTTTTTGTGTGATTAAGATCATCCCAAGCGAGAATCTTTGAAATTACTTCTCGAATGTGGATACAAACACATTCACGATTGCTTCTCCATGTTCTCGATCAAGGCCTTGTTGATGGGAGATTCATTACGGTCACAAGTAGGAGTGGCCACCTATGGGAGTCGAGGTCAAGAGGCAAGATTAAGAGCGGAAAAGGAAAAAGGCAAACCGAGTGGCAGGAATAAAGAGGCGGGGGGCAGAATCGTAGGCATGGGAAAGGAGGAAGAAGAGAGCTCGCCTAGCATTGGGGTATCTCCTAGGTTGCACGGCAGGGTCAGACCCTGAAAGGGAGGGTCAACTTCCCGTTCGGCCACAGATGAGTGAGTCGCCTTGATTGGGGCCCAATTTCTTCTGCCCTCTTCTTCCCTTCCCTTTCTTGGGAGCGAAAGACTACGCTTAATAGCGAATCCAATTTCAAAGTGTGAAAGCGTGTATTAAAGTCTTAACATCCAGAAGAGACTCTCTTTCACCTTGCTAAAGGATTACGCAACCTCCATGCAAGGACTGATGACTGAGGCTAGACATTTCTCACCTTCGCCCAAACCCAGCTTCATTCTCTTCCCTCGAGACCGCCTCTAGTGAATCTTTTTTAGATTTAATCATCCTCTTATATCTTCTTGGTCTCAACAAAGAGCAAAAAGGCGAGAAAAATCTAGTTTCTAAGCGATGCCGTTGCAGAATTATTCTCGATTGCTTTTATCCTTGGTAATGGGTATTTCTACTGAGAATCTGAGCGAAGATCTGCTAGCGCCCGACCCAAGCTAACGGGACCCCAGCTGACGGGATTGCGGACTAGAGTCTGCTCAGTGTACCAATGATTCCGGCTGAAGTGCCAGGCTGGGTTTCATCCTGTGGAAACAGAATGCATAGGATTCCTCAGCAGCATTCCAATTTTTTTCCTCGTTTTTTTTTGGGGTCCGGAGAAGGGTCCAAGACTTCCGATGACCGAAAAAGTGGTCGAACCAACGTACCCGGCGTCCGGCAGTTGTTCCCAACTCTCTCTCTATTCACGTTGATGGATATTTCTCTTTCCCCCCTTGGATGTGATCCCAGTCCGTCCAAGATTCCTCTCTTCCATCGCTTCTCTCACTGTCTACGCGCAAAGGCAAGCTGCGGCAAGGGGAACTCATTCATGGGTCAACATGTGGGACGAAGAGGAGGGCCAAGCGACGGCAGATGAAGGGTAAAGACAACAACGAGGAAGTGCGAAAGGAGTCTTGGTGGTCAGCCCAGCTGAGGAGTCCGCCTGCCCATCAGGCGCACCTCCACCTCTTGATGTGCATACGAATCACCAAGTACTACAGACCCAATGTCCTCACATCAAGAGGTGACTGTGGACTTTGCCTCGATGCGCGTCTTGTTTGTAAAGAGGTCTGGTATAGCGGCCAGAGATCGAATACAAGGGCGGGAGAGGTGCCTTAGGTTGTAGGAGCAAGATATGTGGGTGATGATGGCCGTGGCAAAGTCACGAAAACGCGATTCGGCGACTGCTAAGGTAAGGTGGTGGTGGGGCTTGGAGCTCAAGCTTTGATTTTCCATCCGGTTCGCGTATTAGTGAGCAACGGGTTCACCACTCTGATCCTCGGGTCCAAGGGTCCAATCTCCCCCTCTCGCATCCACTTGGAAGGCTAAGCGAACCCTCCCTTTTACTCTCACTTTTTTATTTTTTTGTTAAGGGCATACCAATCCCTGTTGCATCATATCCTCATATTTCGAATGTGAAAAGAACTGGAGTGCAGAGTTTATTCGATTACTCTTTGCACATAAAAAGTAAGAAGCCACGGTCGGTAGTTCAGTTAGAAAAGGTGGTAATGCGATTAGAAAAGATTAGCTCCCGTTAAGAAATCCAGGGTTTAACCAGGAATGGCGCTTGAGCGCGATTGATAAACCCGTAGTGAAACAAATCAAGCTTCTTAGCCACCCTTCCCTTTCTCCACTCAGACTGGACGCCACCGTGCACCTCTCGCCTTCGTCCACTCATGACTGGCATTTGGTGCTTAATCCAATTTGATGGGTTTTCTACTTTTTTTGCCACTTACATGGCTCTGTTGTTAAGACTCAAGCTTCGCTTCTTGGCCGGTCTTACAAAGTCAAGATTCGATTTAAAGGACCCTCCTCCTTCCTTAAAAGAGATTCGAAATCATCCTGATTTTTAATCTCAATGGGTGCAAGGTGAGCATGGAGATAGGAGTTAATAGACAATTCCCCGGGGGGGGGGGGTGAACGTTCATTTCCTTACTTTGTCGTGTTTGTTGTTGGTGGTGTTTTCCTCTCTCCTCTCATCAGTGTCGGGATTGAGTTCAAACGACAAAAGTCGATCAAGATGAGCTTGGCTCCCTCTCCGAAGTGGCCTTCCCTCTGTCTTTCACTTGCTTTCTCCACTTGAGATTTTTTTTTCCTGCTGACCAGACCTTTGCTGTAAAGTAGCCGGAGGTCTTGGTTTACACGGAAGGAGCTCAGGACAGGTTCTTTGAGGCTGAGCGATTGCTGCCTTGTCGCACACCTGGGTTCTGGAGCCAGTCGCCCCTTTGCTTTTTGACCTTTCAGTCCATGATGAACCGCCGTCGTCCTTAACCCCCCCCCTCCTTTCACGAAGGTAAAGATGATGGACAGCCGTCATACCCGGGTGGTCCTTTTTCCACGGTTCGATGTTAATGAAAGTCCCCGACGACAGATATAGTAAAGATGAATCTCGTAGCGGCCGAGAGAGCGAGGAAGATGAAGGTAAAAATAAAGGTTGGACTTTTCTCTTCGAATACTTCCCCTCCCCATTTTCTCTCTCCTCACCTTCTACTTCGATACTCGTGACTGTAACCTTTCTCTGCCCAATCACGTATCTCCGAAAGTTTAACCGAATCTCCTTTTCCTACGAAGCCAGGCAGAACGAGCGAGAGAGAGAGAGAGAGCGCAAGACAGGGAGAGACACACGGTTTTGAGTCTGAGAATACGAAAGAGCGAAATCTCAGGGACATTTGTCAGTCGAAAAAGACGCGCGCGGAGAGAGGAGGTAGGTGGAAGGAAGTGGAAAGCACGTTTAGACGGTACATCTATTTCGTCCCCTTTCGTCTCCTTTTCCCCCCAGGAGGCAATCGATGGGACGCGCTCAAAGCAAGCCCACCACAGAGCCAGGCTGGAAGGAGGAGACTTGACCGTCGCTCCGAGCAGATTGGGTGAAGCAATCCCAAATGTTTGTCGCGACACTCAGAACCTGAATCTCAGACACATGCACCCTTTCCGTAAGGCCGAGAGGAGGTAGGAGGTGTAGCAGAGGGCCAGCCACCTTCAGAGATGAAAAGAGTTCAGCCGGTGAGGAAGGGGGCAAGGGGGGTCGCTTGGACTGGGTATAGATGTTTGATAGGGATGCAGTGACAAGTGATTCTGATTATTCTGTTTGCGTAGGCATCCATCACTCGTCTTTCAGCGTCTTGACTCTAACTACGAATGGAGAATCGAATCGCATTGCCTCTCCGAACCTTTGCTTTCCATGGTTGTATGGGATCCCCGTCAAAGTTCAGGCCTAATCGATTGGGCCCCTGTATCCTAAGAAGGTCACAGTCCACTCTCTACTACCAGTTAACAGTCATTAGTGGAGAGAGGGACGACGGAGAGCCGAGAAAGGAGGTGAGAACGTGTGCAGCGCGAGGGAGAGCGCGTTGCCAGTTGCCAAGCACTCATGACTGTGACTGTGTACGTGTGGTGCTTTGTGTCCACACGCACGAAGGTACTGCACTCATGACTGTAGTAGTACTGCAATCGTCGGAGTAGAATCAGCCAGTTTAATCTCAGGGTTTTGAACCCTTGAACCCTCCCTTCTCTTTTTTCCATTTTTTTCTTTTTTCGCTCTGCCTCTTCCCCTCCCCACTCTCCCTTTCACTCATGACTGTAGATACAGCGCGTGCCTAAGCAATCGCAATGTATGCGCCTTTCCGATGTAGGAGGGTCTCAGTTGGGTTTTCCCTAAAGCCTTCTCCGGACAACCGGAGCCTGGGGCTCTCTCACGTCCGTTCGTTGAGAAGGGGCGAGAGATGTTGCCGTGATTGCAGGATTTCACATGAAGTTAGAATTCAGAACAATGTTGTGCTGGTACCGCATGGACGTAGACAGAGTGTGGTCAGTACAAGCTGTACAGATCATGGATACAGGCAGAAAAACATGCCCAACCATCCATCCTTCCGTGGCACCACGCGTCCAATCCCCCTTCTCTCCAGATAGGAGGTATGTAAGCACGATGGTGACGATTGTTTCCTTTCCCTTCCCTCCCAACCCCCACTTGTCCCTCCTTTTATTTCCCCACCTCCTGCTTCCCACAGCTTGAGTTTCTCTTCCTCTCCTTCTTTTCCCATCTTCCATTCGATACCCTTGATGACTTTTCTCCAGTCCTCGTAACCCCCTCTCTCTTCCTTGTTCGCTTTCCCCCCTTCCTCCTCCTTCTCCCCCCCCCCCCCCCCTCTTTTCCCTCCCTCCCCTCCTTCCCTCTCCCTTTCTCCCCCCCCCCCCCCCCCCTCCTCCCCTTCCCCTCCTTTTCCCTTTCCCCCCCTCCCCCCCCCTTCCCCCCCCCCCCCCGGTCTTTTTCCATCCTCTCCATTCATCCCGGTCCGTTTCTCTCCACCCACCCCCTACTTTCTTCCTTTCCCCATTCTACGACCGACCACCCTTCTCACAGTTCGTCGATCCCCATCCTTTCGTGCATCCGCCCACTAGCGCACGTCCACGAGGTGTGCAGGCACAATCAGAATGAAGAAAAGAGGAGGGAGATTTTTTTTTTTTAAAAAAAAAAAAAAAAAAAAAAAACATACAGACCCTTGACTGCGGAAGTGAAATCACAGACACACATCCATCCTCTTACATCCGACCAAACGCTCGTAACCCGACTTATGGTCGTGGGTGCATGCACATTCAGAATGAGCATGCATACAGTTCGCAGTACGGTTTCTCGGGTGTGCCAATCATAACGACACGAAACCCCTATACACCGGCCCATGTTCTTCTTCTACAGTCATCTCGTCTGCATCCCCCCCCCTCCTTTCATCAGCCCTCCGTAGCAGCACCTGCGCAATGATACGTTAACCCCCCCCCCCCCCCTTCCAACCTGCAGTCGATCGGACAGCGGAAGGGAATGCCAAGGGAAAGGGAAGCGTGAAAAAGGGCTGTATTAAGGAAAGGAGATTCTTTCACGAGATGAGATGAGAGGTTAAGGGATAGGAAGAAGATAAAAAAAGGGGGGGAGAGCGTGTGCGTGGGAGATAGATACAGAGAGAGAGAGAGAGAGAGAGAGAGAGAGAGAGAGAGAGAGAGAGAGAGAGAGAGAGAGAGAGAGAGAGAGGAAAGAAACCAAGAAGCAGTCAGGAAGATTCAATCGGTTAAAAAGGTCCGGAAATTGGGAAAGCTCTTCCCACTCTTGCCCGAGTCCACCAAAGCCGTGATGGTCCCTTGTTCTTGCTTCTACCCTTGTGAAGGGGGGGGGGGATGAAAGCCTGGGACTCGACGATATCCGTACACCCTGTCACGGCATCGAGCTAGTTAGATTTGTTCAGGATCGTTCAAACCTCTAAAATGCTCGATCACGCACGAACAGCGAGTCCGGAAGAAGGATCGTGAGAGCAAACGACTTTGGAGAGGGTGGGTGACGATGTATGCACATACAGTACGTGTGAACGGTGCCAACGCATGCTTCCGATGAATGGACGAGGCACAGTTGCAGGGCTCTGTCATTCGTCCTCGCTCTCCTCGTCCGAGTCACTCTCGTCATCGTCGTTTGACATGCCGTCGACCTTTCCCTCGACGATGAGGTTCGCGCTCGGGTAAAGGCCATCGATGCTGCCTATCTCTTCACCCTGGGCTCCACCCTTGAGACCTTCGGGCCCCAACCTTCGACGAGGGTATCCAAGCACGAGACTGAAGTTGTACTCGTGCTCGTACCCCGTAGGCCGCCTCGGGTTGGTCAAGGCCGCTCCCGGATCGATGCTGGCGGTCTCGACGAAGGCGTACACGCCCTGGAGGGTGTCGGTCGCTCTAAAAAACCTAGCCACATTCCTTCCGTTTGGCAAACGGAAGCTGAGCCTAACCACCTTGTCCTCGCTCGCGTCAGGTTCGGCGGGTACGAGCGCCGCCTTGGCCCACATCCTCCATTCCAACCTCTTCCTTTCCAGGGCATCCTTCTCTTCCCTTTGTCTCTGCCTCTCGAGTTCCTCCTCCCGAAGTCTCCTCTCCTCCTCTCGCTTCTTGGCCACCCTCTCGGCATCCCTTCGGCTCGCTTCGAGGTAGGCCCTGTCTTGTTCGGCTTTGAGCTCGCGTTCCCTCTCCCTCCTTCGCTTTTCGTTCCTCAGGCGTTCGAGGTAAGGGTTGGTTCTTGGGAGCAGGACATCGGTGATGTGGGAGACGATGGTGGACGCTGAGGTGGCTGTCAAGGGCGAGCCCTCCAGTCTCGACAAGACTGCAGGTCGAGGTGTCGAGTTGCCGCTCGAGGCAGAATTGCGCGATCGTGTAGAGGACAGAGATCGGGTGGGCTGTAGAGCGATGAAGGCCACGAAAGGGTACGTCGTAGCCTCCAAGAGAGTGGAGACTGGATGTTCCCCCCCCCCCCAAAGGGATCACACGGCACTACCGGTCAGTCATCTCCTCACGCAGAATTGTAGCAAGAAAAGGACTCTCCTCCTGTTCACACTCACCCTGATACGCTTCCCTCTCTTTTACATCTCCACCCCACACAACGAAATTCGAGCTCGACAGCGCATCGACGAGGTCGGTATCTGTAAGGGTTTTTCTGAAAAAGGGAAATATGGGAGCGGAGAGGAAGCAGAGGGAGGGGATAAGGGGCTTGGCACTGGTCACGTGCGACACGAGCAGTCGAGCGTCAGGACACTCACTTTCGAAAGAGCTCTACGTCTCCATGCTCGCGGCTTGTCAGGATCACGACAAGGATCTTGATTTCTTCCTTGATGACCTTCAGGGCATCCGCATAACCTCCAGAAAAGAAAGGAGGTAGCTTGACCCTTGGAGTGGCAGGGTTCTCGAACTCGCCTTTGGAGGCTGACTGCTCGCCGCCTACCTCGTACACTTGAGGTCCGTTCCCCCGACGAGGGGTGCCACCTATTGTACCTCCGGTTTCCTCTTCCAAATCTCGAATATATCTTTCCGCACAAACCTTGGGATCCGTGGCCTCTCCGAACCTTCTCCTTCCGTCCCTTCCCCCGAGCATGTTGCCAGAGTGCCCGAAGAGCCCAGGGAAAAGGCTTCGGAGACGGAGGATACGAGCGATCAACAACAAGAGCGAATGGGCTAGCGTAAAAGGGAACGTCAGCGCTGACCAGAGAAAGTTGGTGAGTGCTCCTGACGAGTTCGGATGGCTTCCGTAAGGCCTGCTTCCAAGTCCGGCACCCGCAGGGCGTTGGCTTGGGGCTCCTGACCCTTGCCCCGAACGTAGATTTCTCAAAGAAGTCACTTCGGAATCGTCTATTTCGAAATGTTCCATCGGCTCGCGAGTGCTCGTCCTTGTCTCATCGTCTGCACCACTCCTCCTCCGCTCCTCGGCGTTGTCGTCCTGGACCATCCTGGCCGCCCTTTCGACATTCCAGGATTCGACCTCAAGCAAACTGATCAGCAGAGAATCATCTCTCTGATCTATCCCCGATTCGTAAAGGATCGAGCGGAGAGATCGAAGCGCCTGGCTTTGGGCTGGGGAGAGGTTGTCCGACATGATGGCCTCTCTCGAGTTGGGTGAAGGACTCTTGTTTCCAGGTCGCGTGGGCTTGAGCCCGGGAAGAAACTTGGAAGATGGAACAGAATCCTGGCAGCAATGGACTGCGTTCAGGCGTGGGAACTGTGGCCAACCTCTACAAGCTATCTTGTATCGTGAGTAAGTTGTTTGACAGAGAGAACGATGGGACGATCCATTCTAGGAAGGAACACGTTTGAGAGCAACCCTGACCCTCTCTTTCTTGGGTTGAGGTGGTTGGCATGCACCGTCCACGCGCCGCTCGGACCACCATTCAAGTGGAGGAAAACCGTATTTGCACTTTCCGCCTCCCTTGCCGATCGAATGGCCCGATTCACCAAACTGGACATCTTACCGCAGTTTGACAGAATCTTAAGAGTAAAAAAAGAAAGACAAAAAAACAAAAACAAAAAAGAAGAAAATCCATAAAGACGGCAAGAACTTTCCTTCCGCTTCTTCTCACCATCCAAGAGGATTCGACCCACATTTGCCTCAATTATCATTTTTTCATCACCCCTCTTTCCCTCTCCTAGAACGTCCATCTCAATCACCCTAAAACCCACCTTTTACTCTTCAAGTGGGGCTGTTTTTCTGCCGCTTTGGAGTCCAATGGTACTTGGGGGTGAAAGGGGAAGAACATCACCACAGTTATGAAGTCGTCCTTCAACTTTTCCAACCTGTGCGGAACCGTCTATCAGCATGGTAACGTTCTCTTTTCTCCAGATGGCGACTCTCTTTATTCGCCAGTCGGAAACAGGCTCTCCATCTTCAATCTCGTGAGGAACTCGTCGACCACACTTCCTTTCGAGACCAGGAAGCCTATTGCCCGCATCGCCCTCTCCCCTGCCAATAAGCACATCGTCTTGGTCGCCGATGAGAGTGGGAGGGCCTTGCTCGTCAATGCTAATCGCAGGGTCGTCCTGGCGCATATGAACTTCAAGGAGCCCGTCAGGGATGCTCAATTCTCTAACGATGGGAGGTTCCTCGCCGTCACGCACGGGAGCCAGATTCAAGTTTGGAGGACACCCTCCCACCTAGTTCGGGAATTCGCCCCTTTTGTCCTCCACAGGACCTACACCGGTCACTTTGACGATGTCCTGAGCATTCGGTGGACCAAAGACAGCAGGTACGTCGGAATATCACCGGACTCTTTTGAGACCCACATTGTACAGAGCAGCGAGGCACAGGAAAAGCAGTCGCATTTGGCTACTCTCGAGGATGTTCCAAAAATAAAAACTGATTTAATGAGTCTGCTTCCATAGCGGAAAATCTTCGCAAACGACTGAGAGGACTAGCCAAGTGTGACGCTCCTGCGGCTTCCGTTGGCTCGAATCACATACTATTAACTAACCTTAGGAGAATCTGACCTGACTTGGACCTCGATGCCCTTGTCCTTCTACCTCCAGGTTCTTCATCACTACCTCCAAGGACATGACCGCTCGCCTTTACAGTCTTGACCCGGTCGAAGGTTTCAGGCCCAAGACCTTTACGGGTCATCGTGACTCGGTCATCAGCGCCTTCTTTTCCAAAGATGAGAAGACGATTTACACCGTCTCTCGTGATGGAGCCTGCTTCACCTGGAGAGCCAAGATCTCTGACGACGAGGATAGCGACATGGACGAGGACAAAGACGATGGTGCGCAAGGCGTTGCAAAAGATGGTGCAATCATGAACAAGCCCGGAAGCTCGTCCAAAGGTCCAGACAACACCGTCGGCCTCACACGATGGGGAGTGTCAGAAAGGCATTACTTCATGCAGCCCGACACCAAGCTTGTTTGCGCTGCTTTCCACCCACAAACCTCTCTCCTGGTCGTCGGTTTCACTTCTGGTGTCTTTGGACTGTGGGAGATGCCAGCCTTTAACTGCGTCCATACGCTGAGCATCAGCCAGGAGAAGATCACCAGCGTCGCGGTCAACGCTACGGGCGAGTGGCTAGCCTTCGGTGCCCAGAAGCTCGGGCAACTACTTGTCTGGGAATGGGCCAGCGAGTCCTACATCTTGAAGCAGCAGGGTCACTTTTACGACATGAACACGGTCGCCTACGCCTCGGACGGGCAGGTGGCTGCTACCGGTGGAGATGATGCCAAGATCAAGCTTTGGAACACGTCGAGCGGGTTCTGCACAGCTACCTTTTCTGAGCACTCTGCCTCAATTTCGTGCATCGAATTTGCCAAACAAGGGCAGGTCCTTTTCAGTGCCAGCCTAGATGGTACGGTACGAGCGTACGACCTTGTCCGTTACAGAAATTTCCGAACGTTGACTAGCCCCACACCGGTTCAGTTCGTGAGCTTGGCCGTCGATCCCTCGGGAGAGGTCGTTTGCGCCGGAAGCGCAGACAGCTTCGACATTTACATGTGGAGCGTCCAGACCGGAAAACTGCTCGACATTCTGTCGGGTCACGAAGGTCCTGTCGCTGGCCTCTCGTTCAGCCCTTCAGGGAACGGCATGCTCGCTTCGGTGAGCTGGGACCGTACCGTGAGGCTTTGGGAGGTGTTCAAGAAATCCCAGAGCATCGAGACTTTCCAGCTCAATGGCGATGGCCTAGCGATTGCCTTTAGCCCGGACGGCAACGAGGTCTGTGCGGCATCCTTGGATGGTCGCCTCTCCTTCTGGGACGCCAGGACCGGCAATCAGACTGCCGTCCTTGAATGCCGAAGGGACATCGCTGCCGGCCGCAAGATCGACGACAAGATCGAGAGGCGGAATCAGTCGGGAGGAGCCTGTTTCACTAGCATCTGCTACAGTGCAGACGGAGCATGCATCCTCGCTGGTGGCAACGCCAATTTCGTCTGCCTCTACGATGTCCGCGAGAGGGTGTTGCTCAAGAGGTGGGAGATCAGCAAGAACTTGGCTCTGGACGGGACGCAAGACCGCCTCGACGGCAGGAGGGTCACCGAAGGAGGGCCTATCGATCTGATTGACGACTTTTCCGACGAGAACGACTTGACGGTCGCAGAGCGACAGGATCAAAGTCTGCCCGGTGCCCAGCGTGGAGATCTTTCCAAGCGATCGACACGTCCAATCTCGAGGTCGAAGTGTGTTCGCTTCGCGCCGACAGGCAGGGCCTGGGCTGCTGCCTCAACGAGCGGCCTGCTGATCTACAGCCTTGACGAGCAGGCCGGCTTTGATCCGATGGATCTCGACATTGACCTTACCCCAGAGGCGGTTCGAGAGGCTTCTCAGCACGGAGAGAGCTTGCTCGCTCTCGTCGGTGCCTGCCGCCTCGGCGAAAAGCCCATCCTTGCTGAGGTCTACGAACGGACACCTGTTGGCGACATTGCCTTGGTCGCCCAGCAACTGCCCCTGGTCCACCTGGGCACCGTATTGAGGCTGATCGCCGACCGAATGCAGCCGAGCAGCGGTAGTCCTCACGTCGAGTTCCATCTCCGCTGGATCGCCGCCCTGTTCAAAGCCCACGGTCGCGAGATCCGAGCGAAAGCCACGACTGAGCTGGCGCCCACGTTGAGGGCTGTCCAGGTAGGCCTGAACGAGCTCAGGGCCAACGTGAAAAAGGTCACTGACGAGAACCTATACGCCATGCTGTACATCTGGAGCAGCATACAAGAGCGAGCTGGAAGCGCGAAGGAGAAGGAAGTGAATGATACCACGGCCATGGAATTGGATGAAACCATGTGATGATGGTAAACTTGATCGCCTCCGTTCCCTATCCCCCTTCCATTTCTCCTCTACTTCTCTCTTCTCTCTCTCTCTCTCTCTCTCTCTCTCTCTCTCTCTCTCTCTCTCTCTCTCTCTCCCTCTCTCTCTCTCTCTCTTTCCTCTCTCTTCTCCCTCCCTCATTCCTCCTCCATGCTACATCACTTGCCGGCAATCCTCCTATCCACTGTATTCTAGACATCATCTTGAATAGCATCGACCTTTGGAATCTGATCCAAGGCCGCTCAGGGAGAGAGGTTGGTCCGTATGTCTCGCGCATGCATGGAGGACTTTCTTTTTTTTTTCCTTTTTCTTTTTTTTTTCTCGTCTAGCTTGTTCAAAATTTTTCTTTGGCGGTTGGGAATCCGATGGAAACTCATGCCCGATCTGGCCAATGGTGGTTGGGAGGTGTTTCTTTTTCCTTTTTTTTTCTCTCTTTTTTTCCTGGCCAGCAAGGTCGAGTTTTTCTGAGCTTCATGCGAATTCGATCACCATCCGCGATGGCAGCGCTCGGTCCATCAAACTTGGTTGGATTCCCCCCCACGGCAGGTTAAACCAGGGTCGAGCTTACAATACCCATTTTTGTGTGTGCGGGCCATTCTTTATCGTACTGTATCATGATTCTTACCTTGAATTATAATGGTGGCTATTGGCCACCGCTTAACAAAGTGGGAAGGCCTTTGGGTCTGCCATGTTGGATTACAGCAAGGTCTGCATTGTTAATACACAGATTGGATTCCAAGAGGTGTGAAATCTTGCTCGAGCTTTGCCTCGCTGCTGCTTCCTTGTCTCCTCCTCTACCTACCGACGGACGGATAGCGGAGGTCAAGGCCTCGACAAGGATGGATCAACTTGCTTGGCTCCATCCCAGCCTCATCCTTCCTCGTCCCCCTCCCAGACTTCGACAGCTCATCTCCATCCTTGCTGCGTGCTGGTCCATCCAAAATTCTTTCCCCTTGGCAGCATAGAAAGCGACCCCCCCCCCCATTACGATTCACGACGACCCTCGCAAAGGCTTCTCACAGGATCGATCTCATCGGCCCACCCCCTCCGTGACCACGAAGCCCATCATCTCTTCCTCCTCACTACTCCTTCCTCCCCTCTCAACCCTTTCATTTCCGATCAAAATCGAGTCCCCATCGCACCCTTCCCGATTCACGACCTCAAACGCTCTCTCGAACATCAGTTTGTCGGCTGCAAGCTAGCTCAATTCACCTCTCCATCCCCAACCGTCTCTTACAGCCTTCACATATTCACGGCTGCGTACATACTGCATTTTTCACCAACCTACAAATCAGAATTTTCGAGGAGAGCTGATCGCCAATCAGCCTCTTCCACCAGCGCCATAGAGAGGGGCTCTCTTCGAGACCCTCATCCAAGCGACAGCGCAAGTCTCCACCAATGTCAGATATTCCCCATTCACCCCAGGATAAGCCCGCAACCACCACCGCCACCAACTTTCAGCCAGCGCGTCGAGGTCATCAGGTCCAGCAAAGTGTGGGTATTGCTGCCTCTCTCTTCGGAAACGATGGTGACGATCCGTTCTCCAGCATCCTTCAGCAGTCCAAACCCGCTGCCCTTGCTGGTGTGACAGAGGATGACGAGCTCCAGCCCGAGGAGAACGGAGCTCCGGAAGAGCAGAATCCCGCGCAGCCTGCCTCCGACAGTCTCTTCGGCTCCAGCTCTGGTTCTGGACTGGACTTTCTCAACTCTCAAGTTGAACAGAGGCAGGTGGTGGAGGTTCTGTCGACCAACTCTCTGAATGTACCATCCAAGGCAGATTCGGGGGCTGCTTCACCAACAGAATTGTTTCAAAGCTCCGCAGCCAACGATGACTGGCTCAACCACATCGGAACCAATGGTGAAACGCCAGCCGAACCATCTGACCAGCCGTCCGAGCAGCATGACCAAGCCTGGCTCCAAGGTACCGGTGGCGAGGCCGCTTTGGATCCCAGCGCGGCATCTCAGTACGATGGCTATCACTACGGAGCGTACGATCATCAAACCGGTTCCCAAGCGCCGCCGTACCACTACGATCAGGGCGGCCAGGTTTATGGCTACGAGGGGGAAACACAGCAGGCCCAGGGTCCAGACAGTTTTGGCCAAGCCTCTTACGACCAGCAAGCCTATGACGCGGCGCCATCCCATGACGACCAATCTTATCAAGCTCAAGGGTATAGCGAGCAGCAGTACAGTGATCCAGGGTATCAGTACGATTACTCGCAGCAGACCTACGAACAGCACGGCGAGCAGGGAAGCTACGGTCAACAGCAGGGTTATGATCAACATCAGGATTACGGCCAACAACAGGGTTATGACCAGCAGCAGGGCTATGATCAACGGCAGAGCTACGACCAGCAGCAGCGCTACAATCAGCAAGGCTACGACCAGAGCCAATCCCATGAGGACACTGCAGGCTACCAGCAGAGCTACGATCAGCAGCATAGCTATACCAGCTACGATCCGGCCTCGTATGATCAGACCGGTGCTGATTACTCGCACTACCAGCCACAACCCGAGGCAGTGCAGGAAACGGATACCTCTGCATACAGTTATGACGTGAATCACTATCCGTCTCAAGATGGAAACGGAGACCACTACTATCGACAAGAGCAGCCCCAGCCCCAGCAGAATTGGGCCGGCCAAGGTCAGGGTTCATCCGAGCCTGCAGCCGTGCCAGCCGACGACGCCTCCTATGTGCCCCAAAGTAATTACGACGCTTACGCCCCGAATACCACATCCGAGGCGTCACAGGCTTACGACTACGCCTCTTATGAGGAGCAAGAAAATCTTTCCTCTTCTCAGGCACTGACAGCAAGAGCCGCAAGTCCGTACGATCCCCCTGCGGTCGCAAGCCCCTCGAAACGACCTTCGATCGCTGAAGCGAAAATTGATCTCGCATCACCACCACAGCAGACTCAAGCTTCTTCACGGCTTCCCCCTCCCCCTCCTATGGGACCGCCACGAGGCCCGCCTCGCGGGCTGTCAAAGAATTCTTCGTCTCCACCTTCCGACAAGGAATTCTCAGATGGTCGACCTGACCTCACCAGCCTTCCACCAGACGAGTGCACAGCCCCTCAGGACTGGCCCACGACGGCAGGCTCGCAGGTCGTGCATGATCCGGAGGCTCGAGCGCAAGGTGATTGGGAGGGGGCTGAAGGCAGGTACGGATCATCAGGTTGGATAGGTACCCTTGAGCAGGCGGCAACGACGCCACCAGCGAAAGAGGAAGGACCAGCTCCACCGATGCTTACGATAACTGATGAGAATGACGTGGCAGGGCACTTGGACAGCTTTGAGCATCCCCAAAACGATCCCACTCTCGATGAGTACGACCCTGAAGGTCTGGGCGACGATACGCAAGAGGTGGAGGACAGCCTGAGCAGAAGTGGCCTTGCGACTCAATCCAATCCAGCCGCTGATGTCAAGGCTACCTCTCAAGGCTTGGGTCGTGAAGATGAAGAGGACTCGGAGAGAATCCAACCTGCGCCGGGTGATGTACGAGCACCTGAGGAGCAAAAGGAGTCTCCTGAAAATGCTCGTACTAGGTCGCTTGAAGATGAACTAGATCAGCTCACTCTAGGAACTGGACATTCTAGTGGAACGGGAGAAAAAGTCACAGGGCCGGATGCCGGCGTTTACGACGAATCTAGCGCGTTCCAAGATGATCCGTACGCAGCCTTCGCATCGGCCAGTGGCTATGCGCAGGAGGAGGATTTGGGAAGAGAATCTGATTCGCAAGCAGTCTATGACCCTTATGCTGCCCAGGTTCGCTCATCTCATTCGGAGAGCAACCAAGGCTGGAGCACCTATGGCCCTGTTTCAAGCGTTGATGGAGATGGCCAAGATACGCGAAGTAGTCTCCGTGGTGGAGAGTCTAATGGCCTGTACGCGGCAAATGGGGCCGCCGAAGCAACCTTTGGTCAGAGCTATGCTGACAGTGACTATGGGTATCCCGCAGCAAATGTCGAAGCTGGCGACGAGAATCCGTGCGGTCCGTCAGACAGTGACGCCTTTGCTGGCGAGGATGTGCAGACGCCGTCGCAAGGCACGTACGGAGCCTACGATGCCACGACACCTACTGCCCATACAGGGCCTACTTGGGGATTCGCTGGAGGGGAACGGCTCGAGGGAGGCGAGGAGACTACAGAGGATGGGCTCGGAAGAAGTGCTGCCATCACTAGGTCCAGCTACAGCCGATCCAACCATTCACAATCCGCTTCAGACTGGTCCCGCGAGCAAAGTAGCGCCTATGGTGCTGACCCCTATGGCCCCATGGCAACCACCGACTGGAACAATCCGATCCAAAGAGGCATGAACGCCACTCCGGAGCATGTGGCAGAAGGGAGTAGGGGGCAGCCTAGCAATTACTTTGCTGCCGGCGCTCGGTACGCTTCACCGCCGTCAATAAGCGGCGCTCCAACTTCTCCCTACGATCCCTCTCGCAGCAAGGCGCACAACAGGTCTCACTCTTCTTCACTGACCAACGCTTCGCACGACATTGCCGAGCAGATGAGGAATGCCAAGATTCCGATCGCCTTTTTCGGAATAGGCGGTCGCCTATTGACTTATTTCCCTACGTCTGCGCCATCCAGCGAGCCAGGAACTGATTCTACCTACGGTTATGGCTACGGAGGAAACTCGGGCGCCCCCACCAAGGTCACCATCAGGAGCGTCTCCTCCGTCGTATCTTCATCTTCCTACGCGTCCGCCTTCGATCCACTAACATTCCCTGGACCAGTCTTTGAAGGTGCGTCCAGCTCTAGCAGTGCTCTTTCCAGGGCTACCGGAGCTGGTACCACTAGCAGTAAGGCTAAGAAGGCCGCCGTCATCAAACACTTGCAAGATCGTGTCGACGAGATGGCGGCTGGCGTCGGGTATCTAAGAAGGCGACCCTCTTTCTCGGGCACTGTCAGCACAGATAGTGGCGCCTTTCCGAGTGGAGGCTCGATGCAATGTCAGAGAGCCGAAGACAAGATCTTGCTGCTCCGCTTGTTGATTCTCATTCTCGAGCACGATGGGAACGTGGTGAACAAGTGAGTCTTATCGAGCATTATCCAAACAAACCTTTTTCCCCCAAGTGCTGCGACTAATTTGATGTGGTAATCGTGAAAATCCTATCCTTCCTTTTCGCACAGCAATGCTTTCGATGCCTCTGTCAAAGACCTCTTACTAGGTTCCCAGGATGGTGCCGGCATCGGGTTACCAGCCTCGGCACCCGCTTTCTCAGCCACAGGCTTTGCATCGCGCTCAAGCCCAGAAAATGTGCTGCAGACTTATGAATTAAGGTCCTCTTTCCTCGATCAGCTGCAGCAGTTGCTCCTCAGAGGAGAAAGGAAAGAGGCTGTCCAGTTCGCTTGCAAGGAGAAGATGTGGGCGCACGCCCTTACGATCGCCAGCTGTGTCGACAAAGACACTTGGAAGTCGGTCGTTGCCGGGTTTGTAGAGCACGAGCTTGAGGGTGGATCCGTGGCCGGCAGCCAAAGGGCCGACCCCTCGTCTTCTGCCCATGGCTTGTCGGGTGACAGACAGAGCCTCAAGGTGGCGTACAATCTCTTCTCTGGCCAGGAGCCTGCTGCTATATATGATCTTTTCCGATCCAAGCATCAGCTTTCTCAAGGAAAGCCTTCTGGAGACGCCACTGCTGCTGATGCTGCTGAGGTTCCCACCGCCAAGTGGAAGGAGTCCGCAGCCATTGTCGTAGCAAACAGAAGTGCTGGAGACTCTTCTACTCTCACCGCGATTGGAGACGGCTTAACTACCCGCGACTATCTTGAGGCCGCCCATTTCTGCTACCTCTTGTCACCACAGACCTCTCCCTTTGGAGGTATCGACACTCCCGCAGTTCGCCTCAGCCTTCTCGGAGCCAATAGCCCCAGAGCGAGCACCTCTTACCTCAGGGACCTCGACAGCATCATCATGACCGAGGTACTCGAGTTTGCTTACGGCCTGGTTCCAACTCCCAAGGGGCAGGAAACGTTCTCTGGTTTGCCTCACCTTCAGGCGTACCGCTTGATCCACGCCTACCAATTGGCCGAGCTGGGAGAGGTGCAGAAGGCTCAAAAGTACTGCGAGGCGATTGCCAGCACCTTGAAGTCGGCCAAAGCCTCTCCTTACCTGCATCGCACGCTTCTGACTCAGCTCAAAGAACTTTCCGACCGTCTGACAGGATCCCCACAACTTGGGGCAGGTGGCAACTGGATGACGCGCAAGATGCAAAGGCCGACCCTGGATGGAATGTGGGGGGCCCTGGAAGGGCGCTTTACCAAGTTCATTGCGGGAGAAGAAGGCTCAAGCGATGGAAGCTCAGCCAGCCCCGTCAAGAGCAAGGGAGCGAGCGGGAACGGCCCGATCGGGCCTTTCTCGCACTTTACCGCCATCACGCCAGATGCAGCTTCCGGTGGAATGTCGAGGGTGCAATCCTACGCAGATTTCGGTGCACCCCCGAGCCATCCTACTTCAAGGGCCGGGTCCGCCATGGATTTCCACACGCGCCGCGCGGCTTCACCCAAGAACCGAGCCTCATCGGCCATGGGCCTGAGGCAGCCTCTTCGTGATTCTCACGGCGAGTGGCCCCAGAAGGCCGAGTCCGAGGCGCCATATGCCGGCTCATCGTACGAGGCGAGCTTCGAGGGCTCTCAAATGGGCGGACACAGTCGAAGGGATCACGCCTCCGAGGTCTCATCAGAGTACGGCGCAGCGTACGATCAGGCCCACAATACTTACGGTGGAGCCACCGACAACGCGCCGTGGTACGGACAGGATACTAACTCATCCCGTTCGAGCTATGACCAGGGCGGTCGTAGCTTTAACGGAGGGGAGAATGACGCGGCCAGTGGCGCGCCTTACTACGGCTACCAGCCGCAAGGGGCTCAGCATCAGCAGCAGCCGCAATTCATCTCGAACATCGAAGCTGATCTAGGCGACGGCTTCATATCCCCCATGGACGCGCTCTCGAAAGCGGCTACGCCACAGCCCCAAGCTTCGTATCAGCCGCAACCGTACTCGAACAACAGATTCGCGGGCGAGGAAGACGAGGACGACGATGAGCTGGGTCTCGGGAACACGAGTCACAAGCCACGGGCTGCCGACAATAGTGGTCAGGGCGGAGCCAACGATGAGAGAGGCGAGGCCAAGGAGGAAGAAGAAGAAAAGGCCAAAGACGAGGAAGAGAAGAAATCCGGTGAGTCACGGTCCTTTTATCTCTTTTTTGTTGTTGTTATGGGGATTTCCCCCCGGGCCCCCTTGCCCCGCCCTGCGAGATGAATCATTTTCTGACACGTCTTCCAATCCTCTCTCTCTCTATATATTCATATGTAAATGCATGTTTGCCGTCCTTCCTACGACTCTAAACATCCCTACGGGCCCACTTCCTCCCTTTTTTCCCCTGACGCTCGCAGAGCTCAAGCCGTCTGCATCTAATTCTTGGTTTGGCAGACTCTGGGGTGGCGGTAAAAAAGATGCCGAGCAACCCAAGGCCAAGAAGGCTCACCTGGGCGAGGAGACCGCCTTCTATTACGACAAGGAGCTTAAGAGATGGGTGAACAAGAAGGTGAGCTTGCGCGCGCGCCCTGGACTGCTTTTCCCTGATTCCAGCTTGGACTGTTTCACTTTTCCTGACTCTCCTTTGTGAAAACAAAATTCCAGGCCGGTGATACGCCGCCAGCTGCTGCCACACCGCCTCCTCCACCCCGGGCTCAGACCACGTCGCCCGCTGTTCATCCAGACTCACGCGCGGGGGCGACCTCGGCCCCACCCATGAGGAGGGCCTCTGCCGAGCACATGTCAGGGCCACCGTCTGGTGCCAGGTTGGGTCCCCCAACCGCTTCCTTCTCGGGGAGGGGCACGCCGCCCATCCAAGAGGGAAACGAAAACGGCTACGGAGGCTTTTCGACGAGTCAGAGCATGGGGGGATTGAGCCTCGGCTCTGGACCGCCACCGGTCAGAGGAGGGCTACCTAGGGCGAGGTCAAATCTGGCGGATCACAGCCTGCCACCAGCGAGCCAGCCACCCATGAGGCCTGGATCTACCACGGGTGGCCTTTCGAGCGCCAACCTGACCCCTCAGAGTACAGGGACACCACCACCTCCTTCCTCAGCGCCCGGAAGCATCGGTAGGGCGAAGAAGAAGCCGATCAAGAGTCGATATGTGGTTGTGGATTGATCGCCGCCTTGGGACGCCTTCTGGGCGACCGGCGCTGAAGCCGCTACATCTGCTATGATGGATGGCAGTTTATTTTGGTACCCTATTTTTTGTTTACTCTCTGATGGAATGGAACCTGAAAGGAATGAAAAAGAAGAAAGGGAGGTTGTAAAATGGAAGGAGATTTTAGCTGACAGGACTGGAGAAAAGGAAAGGAAGAGGGGGAGGGAAATCAGTGCAACCTCGCTCGCCTGCCTTCGTCAATCAAGAGGATGCTGTATGTACGTACGTTTTCGATATGCAAACCAACCACACACACACACACACACACATCGGATCGATTTCACAGCCTGATTTACGCTTCCCTTCCAACCCTTGACTCGTCAAAGGGGGCCGAGTGGATCACATGCCAATCTTGGCGGCAGTGCCTCGGAGGTGACCAGTGGGGGGAAATCGGGGATAGACGGGGATGGATTCGGATGTATGGGTCAACGCCCCGTGGCTGTGGTTCCGTCCGCTGTGTGGTTCCGTAACGGATCCGAGAACCTCGAGTCAGGTTCTTCCTCTTCTTCTTCCTCTTCTTCTTCTTCTTCATCATCATCATTTTAGACCCACACGCAGTGCAGCAGAGGAGGATGTATGTATACAACTGTGCTGCTCTCTACCCATTCGGACGATTCGTGTCTTTCAAGCGCTTTGGATTTTCTTGGCTCCGCCATCTGCACGTTCGGTGGCGCGCGCTCGAGCCCGCTTGTCCGAGAGAGGAAAGAGCGTGTTGGTTGGATGGCCGTCAAGGTCCTCCTCTCCCTCTTCTCGACAAAAGTAGCACTCGACATCCCATCTCCTCGTCTTGATCTTCTCTCTTTTTTTTATCCCTTCTCATCGCCGTTTTCGCTTTCTTCCTCTCTCCATCCCCCTTCCCCCTTCCTTCTCGTCCTCTCTCATTCCTCCCTTCCCCCCACCGACATCCACCAGTTCGCCCATCATCCTAATCAACTCGTCAAAGCTATAGAGAAAGGAAAAGAAAGGAATAATCCAGGTTGAACCATGGCGGTGAGTTAACCCCTTCCTCATCGTCCCATCCCCTTTCCAACTCTTTTCAGATCCTCAGACCCTTGGCAAAGCATTACCTGTGCAGCCTGGCGCCTTTTCCTCCTCCTTGTTGCTTCTTTTTGCCAAGTTTGGGTTCTTACTCTCCGCCTCTCTCTGCCTCTCTCTCTCTCTCTCTCTCTCTCTCTCTCTCTCTCTCTCTCTCTCTCTCTCTCTCTC
>KZ820142.1:0-21415 GCA_003144235.1 Violaceomyces palustris | reverse complement strand
CCCCCTTGGCACTGAAACGTGACGAACAAACAAACACATCCCCTCTTGATCCATGGGACATCATCCCCCGACCTTCTTCCCACGCAGCCGCGGCCAACGTCTTGTCCTCTTGGCAGGGGGTCTTCAGGGCGATCCAGATAGCCAAGTCTTCCGTCTCCTTCCCTTCCTCGGCAGGAGGCGAGGATGGAAGGAGGAGGAAGGGGAAGACGAGGAAGGTTGTGGTGGTAAAGAAGGTGGTGGTGAGGAAGAAGAAGAAGAAGGCGACGACAACCGGTGAAACGGTGGAAGAGGAGGAGGGCGAGGGCGAGGAGGAAGGGGTGGAGGAAGAGATCGAAGAGGAGGTGGAGGAAGAGGTGGAAGAGGACGCAACAGACCAGGATCAAGATCAGAGCGATCAAGAAGAGGAAGAAACCTTCGCCATCAGGGAGGTCCCTGACACTCTGGTCAGGATCCCCATCGAGATCGAGAACCACGTCCTAGGATCTGTCGATCCGAATTGATTCTCCCTACCCCCCCTCCTACCCCCCTCCTTTCGGCATTCGATTCAATTAAGATCTTGTACTTGTACCTTGATCCCTCTGGCTCTCTCATTCCTTATCTTTTCCCTTCTTGGTTCTCCTCTCTTCAACGAAGCTCGCTGGCCGATCGATACCGACTTCGAAAGGGGACCCCACAGAGAGTGAAGTGGAAAGAAAAAGAAAGGCAGTGGTCAAGAGGGAACGAGGCACATGGGTGAAGGTAGGGAGAGGTGTTGTGCCAAGGGGGATGAAATTTGGTTCTCTGCCTCTCTTCTCTTTTTCCTCTCCTCTCGAAAGCCTTGGGGTCCAAGATCTGAAATCCAAAGTGAAGGAGTGGGGGGGAGAGGTTTGGTCCTGCCACTTTTTGTGATAAATAGTTCAAGGTGAAGGATTTCTGTTTCATGGATGGTAACGTCATGGATGGTAGGATACTGATACACTCGATGCGAAACCTTCGGTGACGGCTCGAACGAGGAGGGGGGGGGGGGGGGGATTATATGTAGGGTGAAGAAGAGAGGAGAAGGAATGTATACAGTCTGGAAAGAGGAGAATGCAGAGCAAGGGATAAGGTGCTGAAAAGTGGATAGGACATGAAGGTAGGGGTAGCCAAGGAGACAGGTAGGAGTAAAGTGTGGGTGGGTGGGGGGGACCCTAACCTGCGTTTCCTTTGCTTTTCACCCGGATCAGGGTAAAGAGTTTGAAAATATCCTCCTTCGGTGGATGAAGTGATTGGAAAGAGCCGTCCCACTCGGGTGGATTGGTCGAGTCTAATCTAGGGGGTTGAGGGTCTCTGTAGATGACGACCTTGGGAGTTTCGTCGCTTGGGTGATCTTGAAAGTAGCATGACATGGGGTGGTAAGCTAGGGCAAGCGTAATTATCTCGGTCCCAGGGAAGATTTTGAATTTGATGAGCATCCTTGGGATGTATGTAAGAGCTCCAGAGAGGAGAGAGAGAGAACGTGTGTGTGCGCGCAATGTCGGCTTTCCTTTCCTTCCGTTGGTAAGATACCCCCACCTCTTTCCTCATGAGCCTTTCTTCACGACGATCTTGATGGCCTTCGAGTTCAGAAATCTTTTCTTAAAAGAATTTGCACTAGCTCGGGCCTGCACGATTTGTTCCTTGTCACTTTCGTTGCTCCTGCTCTTTCGTTTCCTCTCGGCCTTTGGGCCTTTTACGGTACCCATTCCCTCCTTGATTCTTCTCTCTTCTGCTTCCCTCATTGGGTTCCCTTCATTGACATTCCTGTTCTCCCAGACGGAATCATCGAGAAGTGCCGTCGAGCGAACGTGCGGTTCCGCAATGGGCTGGACTCCGTCCGCTAGGAGCGGATGCCTTTCTCCCTGCTTATCGCGAACGAAAGGAGGTTCCAAAGGGAGGGTTAAGAGGAGGGGAGAGGAGTAGGGCACCCCGAAAGCGTGGGGAAAGCGATGGGGAAGGAGTATAGGGAAGGGAGGAAGTGAAAGTTAGACCTGCCAGGGAAAGGATTCTCCTTGAAAAGGCCCGTTCATTCGCCGTCTCGCAAGTACCGCAAGATGGGAGGCTACCGGCAGAAGAGTGCGGATTATCCGGCGCTCGAAGATAACCCTTTCCTGACACCGTTGACGGATCCCCAAGGCCTTACCTGACCTGTCGTCAATCCGTTGAACCCGGCTCCTGTTGAAGAAGCGATGGAGTTGGCCCCGACGAGGCCTTCTTTCAAGATGTCCCTCAGCCTTCTCATCCTCTTGGCCCTCGCAGTGAAGGATCCCGCAAAGTTCCTTGTCGCCAAAGGCAGGGTCGTGGTCCTATCCTTGCTTGCAGCGGTCGTGATGGCTTCGATGATCGAGACGAGCTCTGCATCCACCTCAGCATCATCAGCACCGTTCGTGTACATGTCCGCGTCTTCATCCTCGACCCGTACGTTGGCATGACCACCGGGGCCACCGGCACCACCGCCATGACCATCTTTGCCATCCTTTCCGTCTTTGTTGGCACTGGAAGACTTTTTGTTTGCCCCCCCCGGGCCATTGGTGTTCGAGGATGTCTTTTTCTTCTTCTCCTTCGGAGGGGCAGCAGCTGCAGCCGCCTTGGCGGCGGCCATGGCCTTCTCCTTCTCCTCCAGTTTGGCGACGAACGAAGGATTCGTAGCTTTTTGCCACTCGAACAAAAGCTCGTCGTAAGGCCTCGACCTTCCCTCGACCGCTCTTTTCGCTCCCATGCTGTGAGATTTGCAGGTGAGCGACCTTGAGCATGGAAGACCTTTGTCATTGATGACACCGCATTGCTTGTCGACGTCGAGTGGACCTAACACATTTTCGCATCATCGTTTCAAGAGGGGGATCACAGTCTCAGGAGGCTGAAGAACGCGAGGGATCAAGGAACATGCTTTTCGGGGCTGCTCACCTTTGTTCTTCCTTCCTCCCTTCTTCTTCTCCTTCCTCTTGGCTTCCTTCATCTCGAGCCTCGCCTTCCGTCTAAGCTCGGCCTCTGCCTTTTTACTCCGCTTTGTCGGCCTCTCTGCCACGTCAGCCTCTATCGCCGAATCGTCATCCTGACCGGTAGCTTCGTCGATTCACAAGTGCGAGAAGGAGACAATCTACCTTTCAGCTGGCGCCTGGTGCTCTTAGCCACGCGATAAGGATTTGTCAGCTCACCTTCCAGCATCCTCCGCTTTTTGGAGTCCCCCTCCAAGATGCTTGGGGAGACCCTGCCTTCAGCGATATCCCTAGCAAGTTGGCAATTCCCTGTAGGGGGGGAAGAGTAGGGATAGGGGCAAGAACAAAAGAAAAAGGAAACGCACAAGACGAAGTTTTGTTCAAAAAAACCGAAACCCTTTCAGGGAGGGAGGGCGGATCCAAAAAAGCTCGATGGAAGAAAAAAGAGGACGTTGCGCGATTTGGACCGCCGGAAGTGTGGAAGGGCTGCCTTCACTCACTCTGGTGGAAGAACAAAGCCTCCCGAAGCACCGGTTTGCTACAATCCGGGCATTCGACGAGGTCCACGTCATCATCTAAAGCGTACGGACCAAAATCCGTGACGACAGCGTCGTCATAGTGCCATAGCGGCGAGCCAGTCGTCGATGCTGGAGGCGAGCTGAGGTCTGCAAAAGAATCGCGCGATTCCGAGATTTGAGAACGAAGGACAAGGGAAAGAGGGAGGGAGGGGTAAAGGCATTGAGTGGGAAGCTTTGTAATCCATATCGATCGAGCTTGGGCGACCAGCTTTCAACCTGGTGATCATCTCGAGCGCTCTTTTGAGGGAAGCTCACCACTTTTGGTTGCTTCTTGGATGTCTGACCAGCTCGGGCCAGGTCTGATTTGAGAATCCATGGCCTACGGCTCCATCCAAAGATGCGGGGGACGAGAGGAGTTGGGTCGGGCGAGACGACGAGGGGTGAAACGGACCCCACCTGATATCCTTGCACGATCTGGACAAGGGCGGGAACGAAGGGGCTAGGCGGGACGTGTCGAGAGACAGGTTGGAGGTGAAGAGAGACAGGGGAACCGGGAGGGAGGAGGGAGCTGGTTCAGGTTTGAGAATTGGATCCAGTCCAAGTGTCTCCACTGGATGTATGCGTTTGGTTTGGTATCGTCCAGAGTCGGAAGTCGAACGAGCTAGCGGTAGTGTTGCCGCACACACATGCCACTGAATGCGTGCAAGGGCATTTTGACTGTAACGACAACTGTGGCGGCATGTTGACGGTGAGTTTTCGATTCAAGTCGTTGGAAGGGTTTGAGTGGGGTTGGGATCGGGTTGGGATCGTGACCGAATCGGGCCTTCAGGATTCGCAAATCTTGATTGCGAAAACCGAATGGAGCGACGGTGGATGCCTTGGATTTTCAAAACTTGGACATTCAAGCTTGGATCGGCGGAAGGAGAGGCGGATGAAAACGGTCGGTCGAAGAGAGAGAGAGAGGCAAGAGTGCTTTCAAATCCGATGGCTGCTTGCTTGCTTGCGTAGAGCTCGAGTCGATCCTCCCAAAGCTCGTTCCGGTGTTCTCGATCCTTTCATCCTTTCCTCCCCTTTTTCGTTTCAGCCAAACAAGCATGCAGCCCGATGATCCCGATAACCACCACGATGGAGGAAGGCTTTCTCGGCCGGCAACCAACCCCTTCCCGCAGTCAGAGAGGGCATGGCCTGTTCCGGGCAGTCTCTCTTTATCTATATTTTTATCTTCCCTCAATCAACCCTCTTTTTTGTTGGCAGCCAACCCCACTTGATCGCTCGCTATCGGATGACCGGGAGAGGGGGGTTGATAACTTATCGAGCCCCACGTATGTAGAGCAGATGATGAAGGAGTGGATCGCCGCTGAAAGCCATGCACGGAGCGTGCGTGGTGTTTGATGAGAACCAAATTGTGAAAGGCCTGTCTCTTCTTACCCGGATCAGGGCGGCTCACGCAGCTGAGATCCACCAGCCCCAAGTGGGAGATGGGTGCTTGACACATGCGACCAAGGTGAGTGTATGCTTGCACTGGCAATCATTCAGTCCTCCTGCATCTGCAACCACAAGGTGAATGTTAAGACTTGCACTTCCACAGAGTGTGAATCCTCCTGTTGCACACCCACATCCTGTAGTACGTGCGTGCATGCAATCTGAACCAGCGCTTTGACAAAGGTTGTGATCCTGGTGGATCCTATCGTGGGCCCCTTCCACCCCTTCCAGCCGCTCACCCGGCTCTCTTTTGGGGGAAGGGGCACGTACTATATACTACTTGCTCTGGCTGCCACCTGCAACACGCTTCGAGTGCCACACGCAAACACACGTTCAATCCAAGTTCAGCGCAACCGTCATAACATAAACACACCCCTCACGCCATCACTTGCTCACATGACTCTCAACCGACTCCAAGCTCAATGGCGCCTGCCTCTACCACGATGCAAAGTGGCTCACTTCCCAAACACTTCACACAGACAGGGTGATCAGGGAACGCCTCAACTCAAGAAAATGGTGAGGGAGTGTGAGTGCAGACAGACTCGGTATCCATGTGCATACTCCACTTTCTCTCGCTTCTCCTTCATTTTTTTTTTTGGGTTGGGGAGGGGGGAGGGGTCGAGATTTTTATTAAAAAATGTTCAGATGGATGAGGCTGCCGCGCAAATCCAAAGACCCTTTGCAGGGGATTGAGTCTGAAATGGCGCGTGCGCGCGCGTGAGGTGGATTCGAGAGGATCACGGTGAGTGGCAATAATGGCCTGCCTTGCCTCGTTATCGCTGCAGCTTCACCCATGGCCTCGTCATCTTCATTACTAATGTTCCTGTATTTCATCCTGATTAAGCCATACCAACCAACCCCTCACCCCCACCTCTCCACTCCACCACCACCACCATCATCATCACCACCACCATCATCCTCATCACCACCAATCTCATCCTCATCACAATCGCCATCCCCTTCCTTCATCCGGACACATCTATCTAACCAGTCATCTGTTGATCCCTCGATCTCATCGTCGTCAACGATGCCCACCCTCAGCGATCTCGAGGACTTTATCGAGGAAAATCTCCCCAAGAACCTTGTAAGTCGTCCGACAGGAATGCTCACCTCCACCTTGTATCACACCTCCGGCCAAAAAAAATGAAATATGAGTGAAAGATCAAGGAAAAGGAAAAGGAAATAAAATCAAACAGATCAAAGAAAGTGTCCGAAAGGAAAATAGATGGTAGGCAACTCACATATCCACCTTCTGATTCCTCCTCATCCCATCGCTCACCAGCAAGAGCTCCCTCACAAAGTGGCCATCACCATTCACGAGTACTCTGAGAGTTTGTACGAGCAACTCACCAAGTATGGCACCCCCCTTCCAAGCTTTCCCTCGCTCCCCTCGCTCCCGGAATCCATATCTGGGAAGGTGCAGGAAGTCATTTGCCCTACCGCCCTTCTTGCACCCCACCCCCCTCCTCCTCCACCGACGCATCTCGAACTGATGCAGAGGTGGATCAGGGATCACAGAAGAGGGATCGCTCTGGCCGGAGGCATTGTCATTGTCGGGCTCGGCACCCGGCTCGCTTATCAATCCGGCGCTCTCTGGCTACCGGTGCTGGGCAGGAAGCAAGGCGCTGGCGTCCTGCGAAGAAGGAGGCGAGAGGTCAAGATGAGGAACGGGCTTCGAAAGGAGGCCATCAGTGAGTAACCCACCTGCTCTTGGCAGCCAACGCCCCGCGCTTCGTGTGCGTCCTTACGCTGGCGCTGACGTGAGAACGGCTACACAAATCCAAACCTCCTCAATTCCTTCCTGTGGCACAACAGTCGTCCTGGGTGGAGACACGCCTCTGGGCCGCTCCATGGCAATGCACTTTTCGTCCCTTGGATTCATCGTCCTTGCATCCGTCTCATCCTCTGCAGCACTCTCGCAGTTCGAGAATCACATCCCCCCAAGCTCGAGGGGTTACGTCAAGGCGCTCGTATTCGACACCATGGACCCTTCCGGCTCCTTGCAGCCCTTCATCCGCGCCCTGAATGCGGCCCTAAGTCTTCGTTTTCCACTCACCGGGGCTGGCGACCCATATGCTCGCCCTGGAGAGAACATCACCATTGCCGGTGTGATCAACGCCCTCGGATTCGCACCCCCTGATGACGACGACCTGATTTCCATGACTGCTTCCACCCCGACTCGATCAGCGTCTTCAGCATCCTCGCTCAGCGTAGCTTCAGCCCCAACGTCTGGCGGGTCCCCCATCGCCAAGATACCACCGGGCCAGTTCTCAGAATTGAGCGACAAGCATATCGTGTCAGCCTTGTGTAGCGTCGGCGCCCTGCTTCCCATGCTCAAGGCTCTTCCGAATAGATCCGACAGTGAGGACGAGGTCCTACCGGCGACGGTCATCACCCTAGTGTCAAGCCCGGCCTCGAGGACTTCGCTCCCTCGCCAGGGTGCGGCTTCGGTCGTGGCTCAAGCCGTCGCTGCGGGAATCCAGGGCATGAGGAGAGAGTGCGAGGAGGAGACGTTTGCCGCCAGGACTCGATCGAAGACGGGTTTGAAACGCTCCTCTCGTCAAGGCTTGAGGCAGCGCGAACTTCGGCTCACTGTACTCGAGGTCAACTCTGGCTCCCTCTGGGGAAGTTCTTCCGCTTTCCCCGCGAACGAGCCCACTGTCACGCCATCGGCTTCATCCACGACCCCGAGGGCTTCCATCTCGGAAGATCGCGAAAGGCCACTCATGGGTCGTTCCCCTTCTTCTTCAACCGTGTTCTGGCACCACCGATCTCCTTCTTCCGCTCCGGTCCTCAACAAGGCTTCCGATCTCCTGCTATCTACCTCCACCAGGCTCAGGCCAAGCTACACTGTCGGAACCAGATCCACCACATCCTACTGCCTGAGTCTGGGACACAGTCTCTTCTCGATCCTTCCCACTAGCTTTATTGACATTATTGTCGCACTCCGGAGGCAGCTCTCCCTGAGGCGGGCAGGAATGATCGGACGGGTTGAGCACGCCTTCCTGCCCTTTTCTTGGGGTCGAGGAAGAAACGACCCGGGACAGAACCAGGAACCGCCAAGACAGCCCATCGCCGGTCCTGGACCAGGACCTGCTTCCAACGCCCACTCGAGGGCTTCCCTCACTATGAACCAGAACCTTCAGCAGGCCAGGGCTTACGAGCTTCGAGACTTGGACGCTCAGAGTCTCCCGGAGAGTGAGAGGTCCTCGGGTTCGGGCTCAGGTCTGCCTAGCAGCGTGCCTTCTTCCGCCTACGGCGACGGCGAGAACGACGGCGAAGGCTACGGATCCGGATCCGGGTACGAGACCCACTCGCCCATCGTCAACGGCCAACGGAGCCCTTACCTCTCGGAATCGAGCTGCCTCAGAGGTGGCAACCCAAACTCGGCCAACTCCATGGAGACCAGCAGCGGCGAGACGTCGAGCTCATCCTTCCCATCGGGCTCGGCGCTATCTGGAAACGCGAGCGGACGAGGTCCTTGGATGGGACCACCTTCGAGGAATTCAGTCTCGCCAGCCCCTGCCTCTCCGATGAACAGCTCGATCTACGGTAACCAAAGCGAAGCTGACAGCAACGCCAGAGGAACCGACAGCCCCCTAGGCGCAAGCTGGGTCGCGCTCGGCGAGTCGCAACGTTGAGACAACAGCACATGCGGCCATCATCGATCCCCTCTTCCCTCGGCATTCATTCGGAGCCCTCCCTTCCTCTTTCATCTATCCTGTTTGTACCCCCCTTTTTTTTTCCTTTTTTTTCTCTCTCTCTCCATTCTTCGGACTCGCAAATTCTCTTCTTCCCTTTCAGAATCGTTCCTCCACACCTACTCCTTGTTCTCTCGACATGATTTCTCCCCTCTTCGTCATCTTGTATTTTCAAACTCGTATCATCCCTTCCAGCCTCTGGTTCGGGACTCGACTGGTCGGGATGGAGCGCGTCAAGCCCTCCCTTCAGTGTCCTCAACCTACCTCGACTTTTGTGAGGGGCTCGAAAATCTCAAAGTCATCCCCAACACGCTCCGATCCAGTGCCTGTATGTACTTTCCTTGTATATCCTACCTGAGCCTTTTGGCAACACAACTCTACTTTCCCCCCGTCCCCGTTCGGGAAACGCCCCACCTCGAACCATCCGAACCTCGTCGACGATCACAGGAGAGGGAAGAGAGTGTCTCGGTGAGCTCGCTCGCAACAGTGATTGGCTCGAAAGCAAAGAATGCCGCGCTTTCGCATGTTCTCCCCTCCGATCCCCCCGGATCCCTCTATTTGCCGAACCGTTTCACTACTGTTACAAAGGGAGATGGGGTCGGGTTGGTTTGTGTGCTTGTTTCGATAGGCTTGCGTTTTCCCCCCTCTCCTCCCTTTTCTTCACTCGGGATGGAAAAAAGAAAAGGTTTACGATCCCTTCACACTTGGATATTCAAAGGGGGGGGGGGGGGGATCTTCCCTTTCAGGATGTCGATGAACTGACACTCTGGTTGGTGGTCTTCCTGACCAAGGTTTTCCAAATCTCGTCGTTGACCTTCTTGGCTCTGTTCAGTTGAGATCTCAGGTTCTCGACCTCTTCCTCCAAGGACCTCTTGGTCTTGATCTCCTCGTGTCCTTTCGAGGGAGGTGGGGAGGTTTGGATGAAGGAGGAGGGAGGTAGGGGAGAGGGGAGAGGTTGGTTCCTCGCGGAAAGGTTGGAAAGGATGGGGTCGATAAAGTCTAGGAGGGGATCCTGATCCTCCTCCCCCTCTTCGGCTTGGATCCTGGTTGGGAATCTGTGATGTTCGAGTCCGGAGGATTCGGTTTGGATCTCCCTTCCAAAGTTGGAGATGGGTCGGATGGGTAGGAGGTTGGTGTTGGAGGAGGGGTTGGAACCTACCATCTCGGATAGGACCAGCAGGTCTCTCGGTCTTGAGAGCGTTCGAAGGTTGGTGACCGCGTTGGTGGAGGGTCCTCCGTTCGACTTGGAGTTTCCCGTGAGGTTGACCGTCTTTAGGATCTGGGAGGTGGAGACGTCGATCAGGTGAAGGAGACCTCCAGAGGTTCCTACGCAGAGTTGGGTGGAGGATTGGGAGAGGCAGAGGGAGGTGATGGCTTGATCCATCTTGATCCAACCTCCCAATCGTCTTCTTTCTCGGCTCTCGTCCTCGTCCTCGTCCTCCTCCGCTCTCTTCCTCCTACCCCCACCACCTCCTTCCTCGTCCTCGTCCTCCTCCGAGAACCTCTCGACCTGACCTTGCTCCCCTCCTCCCCTCGCTTGCCAAACGGCGGTGGTGGTGGTGGTGGTCATCGTCCTGCTCTGGGAACGCGGATGTTGATACCCACCGCTCGTGAGGGTGGATGTGGGAGGAGGGACGGGGATGTCGGTCTTTCTGAAGAGGTCAACCCTGTAGATTCGGTGTGAAGAGGTTGAGGAGGAGGAGGAGGAAGGGGGAGAGGAGGAAGCGAAGAAGAACCTCTCGGTCGGGTCGAGGGAGAGGCACTGGATGGGTCTGGGGAAGAGGAAGGTGCTGACCAGAGACCTTGTCCTCACGTCCCACATCTTGACGCTCCCGTCGAGACTCGAACTCCAGATGGTGAGCGAGTTTGGGAAATCTCCGGATCCGAGGCAGAGGTCTGTGACGGGGAGGTTGTGATCGGAGAGGGTGCAGTAAGGGGTAGGGTTGTTGGAGCTGGAGGTGATGGAGGAGGAGGATTGCTGGGAAGGGTGGAGGAGGCCAGCCAGGGACCACACGAGGATCCTAGCGTCCTGGCTGGCGGTGACGAGGCAGGAGGCGTCGCTGGACCACCGGATGACGGTGATGGGCCTGTAGTGAGCGTCGAAGGAGGAGAGGAGGATTCCGGTGGAGAGCTCCCAGAGGAAGATCCTACCGTCCTGACTCGCTGCGCAGCAGTACTGTCCGCCTGGGGAGAGGGAGAGGGAGGAGAGCCTCTGAGGAAGGACGATCCTCAGGATGGGGTGATCCCTCTGCCAAGAGTAGACGTTGAGGATGGCCTTGGACCTCTCGAGCTGAAGGACGAGACCTCCTAGACCTGCGTTCGCCGGGGAGGTGGAGGAGGGGATGAGGTCGATCGAGTGAGGGGCAGGGTCGGAGGCTCCCTTGAAGGAGAGGAGGGGGGAGGTGGAGGAGGGGGAGGAGAGGCTCGTCACCCCGATCGAACCGACCTGGGTGGGGGAGGAGGAGGTGGAGTAGAGGAGGACCTCGGAGGGGAAGAGGGAACCGGTGGAGGTCGAGGGAGGCGGCGGTTGGCTTGCCGGCTTGGACGAGGAGGAGCTCATGACGGGGAGAGAGGGAGGGAGAGGGAAGCCTTGGCCTCGCCTCGATGAATGCGGTGGTAGAAGAGGAGGGGGGGGGAGGATGGACGAGGAAGAGGAAGGTCGAGGTGAAGGAAGGAGGGAAGAAGGAGGAGGAGGAGGAGGAGGAGGAGGAGGAGGTTGGGAATGAAATGGAGGAAAAGAAAAGAAGGGAGGGAACCAAATACTTGACTTCTCGATATCACGTGACTGGAAGGGGAGAGGGGGGATGGCCACTCGTGCGAGAGAGAGAGGAGGGGACCGAAAGTGACTCGAGGTTAAAAGAAGAAGAAGAAGAAGAAGAAGAAGAAGAAGGGGGAGGAGGAATGAATACAAAGTAGGCCACACTCAAGTGAAGCGATAAGACGCCTGGCTGTAGTCAGCCACCCAACGCGGATCATCCAAAAAGAGTAGGAATCCGATCGATCGTAATCACTGGATTGGACTGGGAGGAGAGGAAAGGGAGAAGGAAAAGAGGAAAAGAAAAGGCGAGGGGGAGAGGGGGAGAGGGGGAGAGGGAGAAGAGTCGCCCACGCCAACCGACTTGCATCCCTCCCCTCCTCCAACCTTGGCATCCCGACGACACCCACAACCCCTTCCCCTCTCCCTCCTTCCCCTCCCATCCTTCCCCCACTCCCCCATCCCATCCACCTGGAACGCTCTCACACACGCCACACCAGACGCCTGCCAACAGGAGAGAAGAGAAAGACGAAAGCACAGCGGCGTTCACCCATCCCACCCACCCACCACCTCCCTACACCCCTCTCCTTCTCTCCTTCTCCCTTCTCCTCATCACCATGTGTGGCATCCTAGGTTGCATACATCACCCCGATGCGCCAGCATACAGGCAAAAGATGCTCAACCTCTCCAGGTGCATCAGGCACAGGGGTCCCGACTGGTCCGGCTGCGTCGTCACCAGCGAGGAGGAGAACGGAACCAAGGGGAGCATCCTCTGCCACGAGCGACTCGCCATCGTCGGTGTCGACTCGGGAGCCCAACCGCTGGTCAGCCAGGATGGCAAGCTCATCCTAGCCGTCAACGGCGAGATCTACAACCACAGGCAACTCCGAAAGTCGCTCAAGGACAAGCACGCCGTCTTCAAGACCCACTCGGACTGCGAGGTCATCCTCCACCTCTACAGGGAGCACGGCGCCGACTTCGTCAACCTCCTCGACGGCATGTTCTCCTTCATCCTCCTCGACAACTCGGTCTCCCCTTCCAGGGTCATCGCCGCCAGGGACCCCATCGGCATCACCACGCTCTACCAGGGCTGGTCCTACAAGTACCCGGGAGCCGTCTACTTTGCCAGCGAGCTCAAGGCCATCCACGAGGAGTGCGACAGGATCCGTTCCTTCCCACCCGGTCACTTTTACGACTCCAGCCTCGCCCCGGGAGAGGAGACCGTCAGGTACTACAAGCCCACCTGGTGGGACGGAGACCTTCCGGTCGAACAGGGCGGCAAGATCCCCGACAACAAGGTCGACCTCAAGGCCGTCCGCGAGGCGCTCGAGAAGGCCGTCCGAAAGCGCCTCATGTCCGAGGTACCCTACGGAGTCCTCCTCAGCGGAGGTCTCGACTCGTCCCTCATCGCCTCCATCGCCGCCAGGGAGACGGAGAAGATGGCCGACGCGCAGAGGAAGGCCTGGGAGGAGCGCCAGGCGGCAAGGGCCAGGGGAAGGCTCACCCCGGCCGGCGCCGCCTCCTCCTCCTCCTCATCCTCGCAGCAGCAGCAGCAGCAGCTCCCCGTCGGTCTCGACGAGGACGCCGAGAACGACACGCAGGAGCTCGCCTCCTGGCCAAGGCTCCACTCCTTCTCCATCGGCCTGCCCAACTCGCCCGACCTGGTCGCCGCTCGCCAGGCCGCCCAGTTCCTCGGCACCGTCCACCACGAGCACACGTTCACCGTCCAGGAGGGTCTGGACGCCATCGCCGACGTCATCTACCACCTCGAGACCTACGACGTGACCACCGTCCGAGCCTCGACGCCCATGTACCTCCTCTCGAGGAAGATCAAGGCGATGGGCGTCAAGATGGTCCTCTCCGGCGAAGGTTCGGACGAGATCTACGGAGGCTACCTCTACTTCCACGCCGCTCCGGACCGAGAGTCGTTCCACCAGGAGCTGGTCAAGAGGGTCAAGAACCTCCACACGGCCGACTGCCTCCGAGCCAACAAGTCGACCATGGCCTGGGGCCTCGAGGCCAGGGTCCCCTTCCTGGACAAGGCCTTCCTCGAGGTCTCGATGAACATCGACCCGAGCGAGAAGACCTTCTCCAAGGGTAGCCTCCAGACCCTCGACCAGGACGGAAGGCCGAGGATGGAAAAGTACATCCTCAGGAAGGCGTTCGACGTCATCCCGGACGACCTCGAAGCCGGCGGCGACGGCGAGGGTTCCAAGGTTCAGAGCAAGCCCTACCTCCCCGAATCCATCCTCTGGAGGCAGAAGGAGCAGTTCTCGGACGGAGTCGGCTACTCGTGGATCGACGGCATCAAGGACCACGCCGAGAAGGTCGTCTCGGACGCAAAGTTCCAGGAGAGGGCCAAGAGGTACCCCGTCGACACCCCGGACACCAAGGAGGCCTACATGATCCGAGAGATCTTCGAATCCTGGTTCCCTAGCGAAGCCGCCGCCGGCACCGCCGTCAGGTGGATCCCAAGGGGGGATTGGGGTTGCTCCTCTGACCCTTCCGGTCGAGCCGTCGCCATCCATGACGCGGCTTACCAATCCAAGTGAAAAAAAAAAAAAAAAAAACCCCTTTTTTTTTGTTTCTCCCCCCACGATCTTCCCCCCCCCCCCTCCCACTTTTTTCCCCTTCCCTACCTCATTTCCGGGAATTAGTACAGACCGTTTTCGAATCTTGAAAAAAAAAGAGAATCTATCGATCAAGCGTTTTTCTTTCTGATCAAGGGAGAGAGACAAGGTGAAGGAGGGGGGAGGTTTCCCTCATTCATTCTCCTTCTGGGGGAACGCGAGGAAACTTGGGAGCATGGTTCCAAGGACCCTTCTCGTGGGGGACATGTACTTTAGGAACCGTGTTGGGTGGGGTTGGGTAGGTTCGAGTCCGTGACCCTCTCTCTTGGCTAGGACTGGCTTGGAGAACAGGGGGGGGAAAAGGTGGATGGAACACTTCCATCTACCTCCCGATCGCGACTCTTTCCAACTTCTATTCCATACGCTCGAGTGAGGTTTCTATATGCTGTACATACTGTGCACACACTCCACGTTTCCTCTTCCATCTTGAGCTTTGTTCCATGCCTACCCTTTCCTGCCGCCGCACCACATCACGCCATGCATCTTGCTGAAATTCTTCTCCCATCCTTTCGACTTGCTTCCTCCATGGATCGCGTCTCATCGAGATTCCTCCTCCCCCCTCTCCCTTCAAGATTCCCCATGACTTTCAGAGCTTTCTCTCTCTCGACTTCGATTCCTCCTTTGACTCCTGATTCGGCTAGGTCTGACCTGGTTCGTCTCAGCGGTTCGACCCTCACCTTCCGTTCCCACTTCATCAACGCGGCGCGTGCTCGACTTTTCCCTTGTCTTCCTCGCTCCCTTCCTTGCTGATCGAGATCCGCGGGACATCACATCTGGTTCGAGGGATCATTCAGAGGGTAAGGTGGAGATTCGGTTTTGTTTGCGATTGAGATGGTCGAAATTTTTTGAAAAAAAAAAAGTCAGCCAAGATCTGGAAGTGACCGATAGGGTGCGCGAGGGGGGCTTGGTTCTACGAGAACGAGACGAGGGAAAGATTCCTTTTTCCCTGGTACGTTGAAGCGCGAGAGACTTACAGTTCCAAAACCTCATACCATGTTGGGATCTGCCTTCGATCTGCTTTTCCGCGGCGCTTTGCTTTGGGGAACCCGTTGCGTCATCGGCTTCTTCCCTCTTACCGCCGCCATAATCCGCCGACCTGACTTGGAGCGAAGTGCGAAGCAAGGTTATGGCGTCACCCTAGAAGAGGAGTTGGGTAAAGAGGGGGAAAATGATGTGGGAAAAAATTCGAAACATCAGAGATTTGAAAGATGAATAGCGACGTCCATTCTGTGATTCGACGCGCCCAGTTTTGACCCTTACAGTATCTCGCCTTCCAGCGATGGCACTAGGAGGAGGCGTCTCGTTCCCAATGTCAGTCGGTCCGAATACCGCAAGGTCCACCCATCCTTCGTCTTGTTTGTGGCCAGCGTTGGTCGCAAGACCCTTGGCTGCATCAGGATCAAGAAGCCCATCAGATAGCGCCTTTTCCAGTATTCTCCTGGCTCTCTCCTCGTTCTTGGCCCTTTTCTTCTCCACCTTTTTGGCTGCCTTCGCATACTTTTTCGACCATTTTTCCTGCCCTACCAGGTACCTTTTTTTCCCAAACGATTAACGCGCCGAAAAAAAGATGGAAAAGGATGATAGAAGTTTAATGAGATAGAAAGGACAAATCTCACTTTCACTAGAAGGGGCTGCAATCTTCTCGATCTCCCGAAAGCGTCTGTACATCAACTCACCTGTGGCAAGGCCCTTCCTTTATCACCCCTATCTCATCCGGACTTATCTGGAGGGCTTGAAGCTCAGATTCGGGCTCCAAAGGACGCAGAAAGCCTCGGACATCCACCCGCTCCCTGATCATGCTCGAATGGAACGAAGGTCTCATAAGGGGTACAAGTCCTGTGTAGTCATTGCTGACCCCTAAAGAAAGTGCGTGGCGCCTTTCCTCACGTTGGAGAGCCTTCTTCCTGTCGTGCCCAGCGCTAGATTGCTCGCTCAAATCAGTCGACTCCTTGTCTCTAGAATTGGATCTGATGCGACCCAAAAAGGATGATCTTTGCGAACCAGTTCCAGAGGTTTCGCTGATTCCGGTAGCGTCGCTCTTCGCTTGAGGCGTGGCACTTGGAACGATCAAGAGACTAGAGCTGCCATTCCTCGAGATCTGGTGGGGAGAGTCGGTGACGTCCTTCTCAGCGATGAGCACTTGGTCAGTAATCACCCTCGGTCTCGTCTTTGTATGAGGATCGGATAGCTGACCCGTGGAAATGTTCGAGGTCGGCCTTATTTGACTCGTAGAAGCGGAGTTCTCAGAAATGCTGGTGTCCAGGAGTGAACCAGACACGGAAGAGAGACCGAGATTTGAAGTTTCGCGTGATGGTACTTTCGTAGCAGACGGAGATGCGACCTCTATGTCCGAATCGTCCGAGCCATCTTCCGGTCCCTCGCCCCCCTCGGCGACCCGGGGGAAAGGGTTAATGAGGTTTGTCTTAGCTCCCGTCACATGCTTGACAAAGGATGCCACGGCTCTGTATGCGAAACGTGCTTGCGAAGTGAATGCAAATAGAGTCAGGACGTGGCACATGTCGTCGTAGATCTGCAAGTGAACCTTAGTCGGCTGGCTGTTATATTCAGCAGCGTTCCTTCTGGCCCTATCGCTCTTCTGTAAGAGCTCTTTACTCAGCGGGTATCTTTCCGGATTCGCCGCTCTATGGGCGAGATAAATGATTTCGTCCCTCAGCACCTCGGAATCCCCAGCTATAATGTATAGAGGTGGAAGGCCTCCCAGGCTTCCGTGCAAGATCGGCGAGCAAAGGGGGTGAGTAAGTTGAGCGTTTGTGGCGTAGAGTTGAATCTGAGAGGCAAGCTGGATTGGTTCTTTACTCGGATCACTTCTATTCACTTCGATTGGATCAGAGAACAGAGGGTTTGGAGGAGGCGGGATGCCTCGCTTTTTGGAAGACGTAGCTGGATCGGTCTGGGCCTTAGGAATCCCCGTGACCGTATTGGCAGAATTGGGGGATGTTCCCCCTTTGATTCCTGCATTTCCATGCTTGCCTCCAACATTCAAGTCTCCCGCTCCAACAGGAACAGCCAACCCAGGCTCCTCGATTTCAGGTCCCTTTTTGTCATCGGCCGAAGAGGCTCGGTCGCCTTTCCTGCGCTCAGGAGCAACATTAGCGACGGGCCAGAGCGTCGAAGGCTTGTGGATAAACCCATATGGCGGAATGACTGCGTTTCATGATTCGTGCACGTGGAGTAGCAAGAACAACAGGTAGGGCATGGCATCAGCTTGAGGGACCCATAATGGGAGAGGATCGACCTTTCGCACAAAGGAAGCAAGCTCGGATGGTGACTCACTGTCGGTTTCAGTGTTCGCCATGATCGAAGGAAACGAATGGGTCATATCGCACCAAGGAGATATCAACACGGCTCCCTAAGATTTGTGGAGGCCTGTCAGCGATCAACCATACGACCGGTCATTTCACTAGGTTTCTTCACAAGGACAGAGGTTGAACTCACTGCGGGCATGGGCAACTTCATGTCTCGAAGCACTGTTAGGAGTGCCAGTGCCAATCCACCCCCAGCGCTATCACCGGAGATCACAATTTGACTCGGGTCAACAGGTTTGTGCCCTGCGCCAGAAGGTGGGTCGATCAGGTAGAAATAAGAAGCCAGCACGTCCTGCAAAGCACATGGCCATGGATACTGGGGAGCCTTCCGGTACAGAGGCGCAAAGCACCTTCCCCCAAACTTTCTGCTGAACCTGATGATTTGGTATCGGTGGGTAGACAGGGAGCCAAAGTAGTAGCCACCACCATGAATGTATAGCATCACCCTTTTGAGCCTATCGAGCTCCTCCATCCCACCAGGATCGTCCTCGCTCTCTCCTCCGACGTTGCCGCCGTTCTCCTCGCTTCTCACTTCCTCGGCTCCAAGCGAAGAGGGGTCAAGTCCCCTCTTTGATGTGGCGGGACGATACCCTTTCCTTTCATGCCTGGCGTTCCTCTTCATGCGGAAGCTGCCTTTTCTTGAGGCCAGGCTCTCCTTGGCCTTCTCGAGCCTTCTGACTTCTTTCCAGTCAGACTTTTGAGCAATCCACTCTGCCTGTACGCCAGCCAGGCCACGGATTTGCCACCATTTCTCGCCTCCGACGAGGGTTTTGAGGTCCTCAGGTCCAAAGTAATCCTTGAGCACGTCTGCAGCCCGTCCACAGCTGTGTAAAGGTATCAGTGCCTGTTTGCAAGTCGCCCAAGGAGGGCTTGGAACGTGGGTGTTTGTGCTGAAGAAGGAGGAGGAGGGAGGCGATGACGGTCAGTGTGCTTCTTGTCAGCCACATGATTCGGCGACAAATCTCTTCAGAGTGTGGGAGCATGGAAGGGGCTTACAAGTTTTGAATGGCTTGGACCGTGTCGCAGGTTGCGGACTGAAGGAAGGCCTTGACGACGTGGAAAGCTCTGAAGACGAAGTATTTCAAGCGGGGTGGGGAGAGGTAAGCTCAGGTTTCCTTGTGTGAGAGGCTGATGAGAGCGTGGATCCAGGGTGCAAGATGTTAAGCTCACTCATCGTAAAGGAATTCATCGGTGGCTTCGGTATTCTGATCCTCGCTGGCTTTTCTGGCCTTGTCATAGTAATGCTTAAAGAAGGTCTTTGAAACGATGAGGGATCGATTCGCATGTGCGGACGCGAAGGTGGTTTCAGCCACGGTTGGTACTGGAGAGTTGGTGGGGGTGAACCACTCAATCTAGACTGGTACAGGAATCAAAGCAAAGAGAGGATCTCACTCACCTTGACAACGATTGGTGAGAGGTGAGCGACAGTGCCGGCCGTGGTGATGGTCATCTTCGCAGGAGCGGTGAAGTGTTCGAGGCGAGGACCTTGGGAGGGTGGAAAGCGTTGGGGTCTCTAAACAATGTCGATGAGAGGAAAGAGAGAGGGAGAGAGAGGGGGGGGGGGGGGGGGGGGGAATAGAGTTAGAGAACCCCTTGGAGGTCCGTGGATAGTCGGCTAGGGATTGCGTAGAGAGTAACCCTTGGAAGTCCGTGGATAGTCGGTTGGTGATTGCACCAGAATGAGTCAGACTATCGTTGTGATTGACCTCTGTGGTGGTGGTGATGGGAGGAAAGTTGGGCATGTGTGTGTGTGTGTGTTGCCTCTGCCTTCGTTCATCACGAAGAGGCCAAGTAGTGATTTGCCAAGTGAGGTAAATCAGGATGAGCCCCTCGCCCCTCCACATTTGGATCCCTCCCAGCCTCCACTTGGCCACATCTCGTAGCGAAAGTCTCGCGCTTCCAGCCTGAGAGAGAGAGAGTGAGTGCAGTGCGACCCTCGCTCTCAAACAGTCGCAGACACAGTCCGAGATCAAGGTAGTTGGGTCAGCCTATCACAGTCACTATGAATTAGGACCAAGCGCTGCTTCCTCTCACAACTGAACAAGTCACAAAAAGTTCTACTCACGGCTCGCGACTCACCACTCACGAGGCTTGTTTTGTCACAACCTGTTCTGCCACTTCCCTTTCAGCCAGAGTGACGGAGCGAAGTCACAGTCATGAGTGTGGGAGTGGTATCGACTCAAAGGAATCATGGGCCAAAGTGTAAGCCGATTGTAATCTGAATGAGGAAAGAGCTCCTCGATTCGGGTTGCCCTGGTAGTCGAGTTGGTCTTGCGGAGTCACGTGGAACATCGTCGTGAACCTAGCTATACTGAAGGTGGATTCCCCCGAGTGAGGCAGAGCCACACGGCCAGGGAGGGTCTGTGGCCCAACCAACACCAACACTCGCTGCTCGGCTGGCGGCCTCCATCACTTTGCCGTTCTTCTTTCATTTGCCACGTCCAGTCTTAGCGAATCAGCTCAGAGCCCAATCTCGAAATACAGCCTTGACGATCAGCCATCACGATCCTGACTCGGCCAGCAACCCCTCGATTTGTCTGCTAACGATTTCCATGGTCGCCTAGACAGATCCCTCCAGCGGATTGGCAGGGCATTGAGAAATCTGTCTGTGCCATTCGCTGGAGCCACCTGAGAGACCCCTGTTCCCTCCACTTCTCTCGTTCGTTCTCACCCAGCTTCCTCTTAGGCCCTTTTTGTTGTAGTTCAGCGACGCACCCTGCCCGCATCGTTGCCAAGACCAACAACCTTTGCGATCCGGAGCTCACCTATGCGAACCTAGCCCATGCTTGCTCGCGACCATGGCCTCTGAATTCACCGGACACTACACCTGGAAGATCGATCCGGAATGGTTCGAGGAAAACAATCGGCAGCCCATCAAGGCCAGCAGAAGGGCCGAGTACGAGTCGGAGAAGGGCGAGTTCCACCCAAAGAGCACCGTCGAATTCATCCCCCAGCTCGCCGGACGGAGGGGAAACTCGTTCCTCGCCTTCAAGGTGCACATCACCGACCTCAGCCCTTCCCACAGGGATGCCTTCGCCTTTCCTCGACTCGGCCCCAACAACTCGGTCGACCACCTCAAGTTCAGCGTCAAGCTTCAGGGAAAGCCTGAAAAGCCGCTTTGGCAATCCAACGATCCGCCCGTCATCTCGTCCACCGCCATCGGCTGCAGGAGCTATACCTGGACCTGCACCCACTTGAACATCGACGCTTTCCACAGTTTTTGCTTCGAGCAGCCTCGCTCATGCAAAGTCCAACTCTGGATCCGACCCAGCGAAGGGGTCAGCCTCGACGGGATCGAAGTCAGGATGAGAAAGCTCCAGCAGGAGAGGAGTCTCAGGACCGCCTCGATCCTCTTTGAGAGCTCGATGAGGACGGATGTTACATTCGTGATCAAGGACAATGACCTTGTGGACGAGCGGACTGGCCAAGTCGGCCCTCACCCAAGGATCGAGGCCCACAGCGCCATCCTCAAAGCCGGATCGGACTACTTCCGAACAGCGCTCGAGAGCGATTTCCAAGAAGGCTCTGGGAGTATCGAGATCTTTGACACCGCTTACAGGGATTTTAGGGCCTACATCTTCTACCTCTACACTGGAAAGATCAAGTTTGCGGAGAATGATGACACCGCGCACCCCTCACATGCTCCAGATCCCGACGCGGCGGTCGCGGAGAGCTTCCAGAGAGAGGGGACGTGTGTCGATAGTCAGTCCAACATGAGCGGTCACGCCAGTCCAGGGATGGACATTTCCATTGATCCTAACATCGTCGGTGATGGCCGGGAGGACTCACCGGTTTCCCCTGCCAAAAGAACCTCGAAACGGAGAAGGACAGGATCAGTCGGGCCGGTAGCGAAAATCGAAGAGGATGTGAGCTGCGACGCCATGGGCGTTTTCGTACTCGCAGACAAGGTGAGTTCTGAGCAGCCCCTAGAGGAGTGAACACACACACACACACACACACACACCCTCTCTCTCTCTCTCTCTCTCTCTCTCTCATCGTGCTAATTTAACTCTTTCTTGGACTTCATTTTCCTTATCATTCCTCTCAAACCCCCCCCCCCCCCCCCCCCC
>KZ820141.1:3794-21417 GCA_003144235.1 Violaceomyces palustris | reverse complement strand
CCAACTCTGCGCCACCTTGTAAAATCACCGTTTCAACCCTCCATCGACGAGGTCTCGATCTTTGTCCCGCCTCTTTTTTCTTTCCTCTATCTTCTCCCACTGCCTCCGTGACCTTACAGAGATCAGCGTGTGCCTTTGTCGTGCGACCCTCTGGGATCTTCGTACCGAGCCGATCGACTGGAAAGGGAAGATTGGCCCTTGAACCGATGTCGTTCGTCACGTTTCTCTCCCTCTCTCCCTCCCCCTCCCTCTCTCTCTCCCCAAGAAACTCGGCTCTTGCATCACACCCACGATCCGACCGTTCCCTTCCCTTGTTCCCCCTTGCCATCATGGTCCGCCCAAGGCGAGAAGCCACTCGTAACTGTGAACGCGGGTCGAAGGGTCAGGATTCGAAGGAGGGACGCCAGGGAGGGATGTGGTAGGATCGGGATCCGAGGTCACGTGCGGTGATTCAAGGAGGATGAATGAAGGCGAAATTCACTGCGACTCTGTACAAATCACTTGACCACCCCCTCTTCAACGTTGAAGTCAAAGTCACGGTCAGAGTGGGAGGTGGACCCTAACCCTTTGGAATCAGGGCCAACGAGTCGAAAGCATGAACCGACTCGAATCGAATCTACAAGCAACACAGAGACGAAGGAGACCATCACATCACCCCCCCGTCACACGCTTCCTGCTCCCATCGGAGGCTTGAGCCATATCACTTGCATGACCAACGCCACTCGACCCTCACCCCAACTTGGCTCTTCCCTCTCCATCATCGTACATCATCGTCATCACCACCTTCACCGTCATCACCGTCATCATCCTCACCTTCATCATCATCATCATCCTCTCCGATTCTTCCCTCCCTCCTCTTTTTCCCCCTTGTCGATTCGGCGGCACCACTTCCCGCAACTTGTCTCCCTTCGTCCTCCTTGCCGCTTCGGAACACCCTCTCCAACCCCCTCGCTCCCTCCCTTTCCCCCAACGGACCTGATCCCCGCCTCCTCTGTCAGGGCCCTCCCTCTCTCTCTCCCTCTCTCTCCCTCTCTCTCCCTCTCTCTCCTCTTTCCATCCTTGTCTCCCACTCGACGTTGTAGATGTTGACCAACATCCCAACGACCGTCACTCCGGCCTCCTTGACTTCACCCACCCTCCTCCCCTCTCCTTTCCCTCCCCCGCTTGATTTCTTTCCTCCCTTCCCTCTTCCCCCCGCCGAAATTGAACAAGCGAACCATGCCATCAATCCAATCCGATCCATTCCATTCCATCTAACCCTTCAGAACCGGTCCGTCTGCCTGCATTTACCCTTGCCTGTGTCGATGAACTCCCTACTCTCCCTCTCCCTCTCCCTCTCCCTCTCCCTCTCCCTCTCCCTCCCCCTCTCCCTCCCCCTCCCCCTACCCCTTCTTCTTGACTCACATTCCATCTCCGCCCAATCTCACCTGCCACCTTCTACTCTCTTGGCCCTCTCTCCCCTTCCCTCTCTACTTCACACGTCCGCTTCCCTGAGACTCGTATCGTCTGTCTCCCTTTCCAACCCCCTCCCCGTTACGTCCAGTATCACGAACCCCATCACGAAACCTGACCCTCACGTCAAGAAGATCTATATCGAGAGAGCATCTCACGCTCACGCTATACACGGCTACACGACGACTGACCCACGAATTCTGACCAGCATCATCCCGCTCTCGTCCAAGGGATAGCGCGAGCGACGACGGCGACAAGAAATTTACATGCAAAGAGGAGCCATTCGAACGTTCCAGGCAAAAGGACAAGATAGGGACGGACTTTGAACCTCTCATTCGCCCTCTGAAGAACGTCGGACCAAGCATCAAAAGTCATCTTTTCACATTGGAACGCTATCAGCGGTCCCACTCAGATCTAAGAGATCGAAGACCAAGTCGAAATGCGAATTCGGGCTCTGTCCTCAAGGCAGACCCCAATGAAAAGGAGTCCTCAGCTCACCATACCTCTGACCGGCTCTGTCGACCAGCCGGGAAATGGGGATGATCCTGGATCCCAAGGTGTTATCACCTTGACCCAGCCATCCCCAACGGCTCAAGTGGCTGCAAATCCAGAAGAGGGATCAGAAGCAATCTCCGATCCCTCCCCTCTCCTTCCCTCAGCGACGGCTACAGAGACTCAATTCCCAACAAGAACACGGCAAGCGGCGATAGGGGATCCGACCAAGGGATCCTTGCAACTCCTGGGAGGAGAGCTCAACAACGAGACGTCGGATGGCGAGAGGGCTCAGGGTCACTTCAAGTTGATCTACCTGACCCCCATCTTCATCCTGGTCGGGCTCTTCCTGGTGTTCAGCGTGGGAGGAAGGGTGTGGGGCCGATTGTGGCATTCGAGGGAGAGGGAGATCAAGAGGAGAAGCAGACACGCTCGGCGGATGGCAAAGGAGCAAAGGGAGGAGGAACTGGCAAGGATCCAACAAGCTTGGGGCTACGTTCCACCGGGCTCAGCGCCTTCTGGCACGAATGAGAACGAAAAGTTCCTCGACGAGGAAGAGGATGACCTCGAATCGGACGACGAAAGGTTCACCGGGCCCCTTCAAAACATCGGTAGCAAGATCATGGGGGCCAGAGGCAAGGCGGCACCCCCGACAACGAGGTCGAGAAGGGGAAAGTACGAGTCCAAGGTCCACTCCAACTCCTGGTGGGCCGTTCACGTTCGAAGGGCTCTCCTTGGCGACCCTAGGGAGCAGGAGCTTGTCAAGTACACCCAACCCGTCAAACCGCCGCTTCGCCACACGAATTCGAGGGAGAGACTGCGGCAGTTGAGGAAAGAGGGTGGGGAAGACATGGAAGCTGGTCAGGGGCTGTTGACCGAGGTCGGCTACGACTTTCAAGGGGCCAGAAGCCAGAAGACGACGTTGAGGGCGACGCTGAGAGGGACGTGGAACCGGATCAAAAAGCACATTCCGGTAAGTCTTCGTTCATTCCCACGCTTTGAACCATCATCTCCCTTCCTCCCTTCGCCGATCATCGTTCCTTTCGCTTTTGGGGCCCACGGTCCGGCAAGCCCCCTAGAAACTGGCTGACACGGCGCGCCCGCTCCTATGAAGCAGTGGAATGTGGGTTGGGGTTACACAGGTAAGACTCCAGGGATTGACCAGAGGAGGGCTCTGATGTCGCAGGCCTCCGACGATCAAACCTTCCTGGGTCAACCGAACCCCATCTCGAGTTCCGGCCTTCTGATGCCGCCTCTGCTCGGGGACGATGGGAAACCCTACCTGCCAGGCGAAGGTCCAAAGTACGACTCGGCTCGAAGACCCTTCCAGAGGAGGTCTTCGAGCCCTACAAGAACGCAGCTGAGGAATTCCTATCTCGGAATCTCGGCGCCCGAGAACACTCAAAAGTCCAAATCGAGCTTGACCAGCGTCCTCGACATCTTCGGCTCGGTTGCGGGCGCGTTCAGGGCCGTTTCCGGGAGGGGTAGAGGAGGCTTCCAAGATTCAGAAGGGAGAGGAAGACATCAAAGGGTTCTGGACGTCGAGGAAGCGGAAGGCTTGGAAAGCCCTATCCACACACACGCTGACGGAAGCACGTGCTCCTTGGATGCCCCGCATCATCTGCCGCGATCTTCCACCACGATCACCTTGAGTGAAGCTTCCAACGTCGTGATGAGTTCGGTGAGGGTGGAATCCGTACCTCAACCCCCACGAATCGCCGAGGTCGGCCCCGCTTCCCCTACAAAGGCCCTTTCAAGGAGCGGAACGACAGCAAGATTGAGAACTGGAACCAGCTACTCTTCCGAGACACCCAATCACCGAGCGGCAGATTACAAGTACAGCAACGAACAGGAGACCCCCACCAAGTGGAGACCGGCAAACATATCCAGCACCGCTCGCGCGAGCGTAAACGGACCTCGCTCTTTAGTCTCACCCCCGACGTCCCCCACCAAGTTGGTAAGGGCCGACAGTACCAGGTCAAACAGTCTGGCCAGATCAGCTGCTGAGGGTGATGTTTTCGGAAGCACGCCAATGAGGCAGGCCAGGAGCGAAGGGGTCTTCACCGTAGTCGAAGAGGAGGCCACCACCGCCGTGCCGTCGAGGAACGCTGTGAATCCCTTGCCCTCCTTGTCACCTCAATCCTTCCGACAGCCTCAGTCCGCCACTACCAGGAGGAAGCCAAGGACGCCATCAAGGAACCACAGGCCTGTCGTGTACGCTGGCTCAAGCTCCGAGGACGACTTCGAGGACGGCGAGCCTTCTTGGCGCTTCAGAGCATCGCACTCGCCAAGGACACCGAGCCATGGCGCGGATGCTGCGGGCCTTCGGAATCCCCCCAACACGAGGGAAACACCCGGCATGCCTCAAGCTCCGCCTTCTACGATGGCGGACCTTCTAAGCTTTGAAGCGGACCCGCCGCCAAAGCCGGGCAAGCTTCTCGAGGCGGGTATGAGCAACTCACCGAACATGGCCGTTCGAAGGGCAAGAATGCTGGCTCTGCCGGCCGAATCCGCCGAGGTCTCCTCTGCTGAGGACGGCTTCATCTCGTCCGAGGAAGAGTCTGTGAAGGCACGCAACCAGAGGAAAAAGATGGCTTCAAGTTCCGAGGGCGAGAACTACTCCTCGGACGAGCAGGTCTTCAACTTTTCCTCGGGCGCGTCTTCCTCGGGCGCCTCGACAGCTCCGACGACCGAAGACGAGGAAGGGACCGTGATCGAATTCGTCAACGACGACGACGCGAGGGGCGGCGGCCGTAGGTCGAGGGCCAAGGCCGGTGGTGCTCTCGGAAAAGACTTCAGCGACGGCGAGAGTGATTCCAACTGGGAGGGCCACTCGGCTCTGGCCACACCCCACCAAAACTCTTGCGAGTTTGTCGCCGCGATAGCCGAGATCGAGTGCAGGAACCTGGACGAGATCGTGGGTACCATCTGCAACAAGCCGAGTACCATCGAAGCCTGCATCACCTCCAGCAAAAAGGTGACGGGAAGCAAAATGCTTCCCACGATCCCACTCACCGACAAGGGCGATGGTTCGGCTGGCGGACTGGAGTCGATGCCCAGGAAGATGAAGAGCACCTCAACCTTGGCCCCAACCGAACTTTCCGCCGACGGCTCGACCGCCAAGACCGAATGGAGCTGGACGGCTTCGACCAGAACCAACTACTCGCACGCCTCATCCTGGGCCGAGGGAGCCGAAGCGGAGAACGTGGTGGCAGACGGACCGGCGACACCGCTGGCGCGGAAGAAGACTTGGAAGCAAAAGGAGGGCAAGTGGTTCAGGGTGCAAGGCACGGGCGACTGGGAAGAAGGCGAGGGGGATGAGGACCAAGGAGACGAGGGCGACGCAAAGACCCCGACGACCAGGCCGTTGAAAGATTTCGTCAGCCCAAGCGTGGGGCACTCGCTGCCTCACTTTGGTGGCAGGGCTTCATTGAGGGGTAGGGAGAATCGGGGCCTGTCAAGAGCCGCCTCACCACCGCCCCTGCCCTGTCCACCACTGTCGCCCTCCTCGAGCAAGGTGGGTAGCGGTGGCAGCAGAAACAACAACAACGTATCCCTGCCATCCTCCCTGATCCCTGCCTCGCCCAAGAACAATCTCAACAAGGCTAGCTCGTCCAACTCGCCGTCGCTCATGACCTGCTGCCTTACGCCACCGGCCAAGATTGCCACGCAAGACCTCTTCTTCTCGTCTCCGAGCCTGAACTCGTCGCACCCGGCCGGAGGAAGGCGCTCCAAGATGGTCGGTGCGGCACCCTCCTCCCCGGGGAAGGCCACGGAACTCAGGCACGAGAAGTCTTCAACGGGGAAATGGATCAAGACCCAAGCGGAAGCCAAGCTTCGGGAGGATCTGCAAGTGGAGGAGCTCAAGTCGAAGCCCTTCCCGGAGACGACGGCGACGGGTATCGCCTCGTCGCCCTCGTCGCCCAGGAGAAGGGACGCCATCCTTCAGAGGCCTCCGAGAAAGTACCAAAAGTCGACGAAACCTCACCAGTCCAACCAGGAAGGAGGGCTGTTGAGATCCACCACCATCTCGGCCAAGATGGAAAGCCAGTTGGCCTTCACCTCCACTGGCGCAGAGATCAGCAGGTACGGATCGACGTCTTCCAACGGAAGCAGTCAGGCGGGCGGCGGCGGCTTCACCACCAAGAGCGACGTCGGTGTCGACTACAACTTTACGGGAGGACGCCAAGACACCCTCCTCGGTCGGGTGGAGCGGACCGGCGCGACGGCAGCGGAGGCCGAAGCGGGCGACCTGGAATCCAAACCATCCTGGAGCAGCACCAACGAGGTCAGCGCCAAACCAAGGAGGAAGAACCCGATCGTTACGCCACTCGAAAAGGAAAGGCAAAGGCTACAAGCCCTGGAGAGGGTCAAGAGCATCGTCAACAAGGGGTACGCCTCCTCCTCCTCCTCCTCCTCGACGAAGACCGAAGAACCGAAGAGTGGATTCGACCTTTCCAGGTCCGTCTCGATGAGGTCGATCGAGAAGCGCGTCGTCAGAGCCGCGCGCGATTCCAACGTCGGCATCAAAGCCTCCAAGAGTGAGGCTCTCATCGGGGGTTGATTCGGGTTGGTTTTTCTTTTTCCCTTCTTTTCTTCCCCCCCCCCACCCTGTTTCATTCCGTTTGGGTTCTTCTTTTTCTTTTGTATGCCAACCTCCCGGCTTCACTTTTGGAATTTCGCTTCACACGTTCACCTGGTCTCGAAGGATCGTGACAAGCCTTCTTGGATGGGCAGAGTGACTCGGGAAAAACGACACGACCAAACTTTCGGCTCCATTTCTCTCTGCTACGTAGCCTTGGGTGGGGAAGCGAGTACGATTTGATGCTGGCGTGAAGGGAAGGGAAATTTTGCGGGGGGGGGGGGGGGGGGGGGGAATCTCTTGAAGGAGGGACAGAGCAGGTGAAGGTGAGAGGACGAGGATGCAAAGTGGGGATGCAGCGGTCGGGGTGGTTTCAGGATCTACGGTACGTGAGGGTGGAAGAGGGGGTGGGGGGCGCATGTGGCCAGGTTCGAAACGCAGCTTGGAAAGGAGAGGAGGGAGATGGGCTTGCTGTCGCCATCCGTCCGTTCCCTCTGCGAAAGGACGCTGCGGAGAGGGACCCACAGAGACTCGAGTCGGATTGGGAGTCCGTCCGTGCTAGCCTCTGGGACCCATGTGAGGAAGGGGGTGAAGAAAGGAAAAAGGGAAAGGGGCAATGCCTCATCCTCCTTCTCCTCCTCCCCTTCCCTCCAGGATGATCCGCCGTATCCAGACTTTCACGACTCTCGCCCGAAACGAAAGGGATCCCAAGGTCAGCCTGATCTTCTTTCGCTGGCTTCAAAGTGCAAGGGTCCCCCCAGAGGGTTGGATCCCGCAGCAAAGCCATAGTCTTGTCCGGAATCCGGGACTGAATCGTGCGGTGAGAAGCCGCTAGGCTCAGGGTGGGTCGTCTGTGCAGATTGGTGCCATTGCGGAACGAATCCGTGATGGAGGATGGGCGAATGATCCAGCGCTGGGAGCGTTTGGGCGGAAAGATTTCCAGCTGGGGATGTCGCATACAGACCCAGAAATGAGGATCGTAGCTCTGTCATCGGAGATAGCTGCGGGTGACTTTCGCCATGCCTGGAAGGAACGATGTCGGAAAAGCCGTACTCCAGGGATGAAGAAGATGCAGATGCGGTTGCGTTCAAGGATCGGCTCTGTCGAACGTCGTCCTCCAACGCCCGCTCTGGTCTTTGAAATGCTGCTGTTTGACCGAACTTCTGCTGCCAGACTGGTCCATCATCTTGGGTGACGCCACGGCTTGAGCCCGAGTGGTTTGAAGGATTTGAAGAATAGCAGGGCGGCGTTGAAGAGGGAAGAGGTACATAGAGCGGAACAGAAGCGTAATCGCCAAAGTCGAGATCGGGTGAGCTGACAAACCCTGCCTCGGAAGTTGGCGCCGATGTCGGCAAGCCACTGGAAGGATTGTGGGTGGTGCCGAGGTGCGCAGGGTCGTAATGGTGAGAGCTGGAATGGTAGAAGTGGGCTTGGGTATCTGGAAGGTCGATGTTCAGATCGGTTTGGAGGCTTCGGTCTTCATGATGCTGCTCGCTCGCCCGCGAGTTCGATGACTCCGCAACGTAATTCTGTCTGCTCGTGAAACGACTCCCTTGATTCTGAGAGGTTGCGTTTGAGTGGGCCTGCGAAAACCCTATCTCGCTGCCGTCGGCGTCTCGCATTCCCATGCCATGATTCTGGTTTCTACCTTGCGCTTCTCTGTCCAAGTTCACGGCAGCGTGAATCTGACTCCCTTGAAGATTCAGTCCCCCTGCTGATGGTCCGCTGATGGCCGGATGAGGGAAAGAGGCCGTGGGGGTCACATCAGCAGTATTGAAGTCGGAATTGGCCCCCGGTTTGTAAGCCAAATCATAACTTGAACCACCAACGGAGCCCAAGTCCCACGGTTTGCTTCCACCTTCCGCAGTAGTCTTAGAGGACAAAGGCTCGGAGTGGATGGACAAAGATGAACTTCCGGTCATGTACTGCCGATCGGAGTCGGTTGGATAGTATGAGTCGAAGTAAGATGACGGAGCTGACTCTGGAGCCAGGGTTCCGCCAGTCTGGTAGTGGTAAACAGGTGTTTGCGGTTGAGAAACCGAAGAGTGCTCAAACGACTGGATGCGCTGTATGGGTAGTGCGCAGCTGATCGCATTACTTGTCGAGCTGATCGTTGCCCCCCTGCGACGTCTAGAAATTCCAACTTCCTCCCTACCAGAAGGGTCCCCTGGCGACCAGAAATGACCATTTGATTCCTTTACCTCGATGTTCAAGCCGGTGGAGGGAAAGGAGTGAGGGGCTAGTGGAGGTAGGTGGGGCGATTGCGAATGTGGTTGGAAGGAGGAACCAGAGGCCTGATCCGAAGGTAAACTGATACCCAAGGTCGCGAGCTGCATAGCTTTACGTTCCTTGTTCCTTTTCTTTCGCTCCCTCGACATCAGGTTGTCGAACTCGCTGACGGGCTCGTACTCGCAATGACGGCGGAGACGGGTGCACGTCGAGCAAATTGGTTGCTTGCCGTCGCACTTGATCTTTCTTTGAATTCCAGCCAAGCCGGGGCCGGACGTGGACAGAGGAAGGAAATGGACAAGTTTCAGCAAAGTCTCAATTCTACGCGGAGGTGGCCATCGAACACTTCACCGGTCCGATGCATCATAGGAATCACGGTTCCATTCGAAAATCGACGGGTTTTCTCAGGGTACGAGTGGTCGACTCACCTGTGGCGACAATGGACGCAGGCCATGTTGATTCGACCTCTAGGCTTGGGTTTCGCATCTTCCGCTCCGGCAGCAGAGAGGTCCTTGGCTTTCCCCTTTGCCACTCGTTTGGCGGATTCTGGCCTCTGTGACATCGACGGCTCTTGTTCGTAACTGCTAGCGCTCCAAAGCCAGTCTTGGGTCGCTGTATGCTCCTTTGGCTGTCTAGGATCGGTGGGCATCCTAGAAAGAAGCATACAGTGCTTGAAAGGGACCCCAAGCTGGGAGTCGTGAAGTGTGGCGGTTATGGTGGGTAATGACAGGGGGTTTTTTTCTTGTGTGATTTGATGAGATCAGAAAGATCTTGCGGTGGGAGGATGCGAGACGGTGAATGCTCTGTCCTTCTGTTCTCGGCTTGCTTCTCTCTTTGGATAGGATTTTCTTCCTTTGTATCCCTGAAAGTGTGAGTTCAGGATGAAGGCGGGTCGAATTCGGAGCGACCTGACGGGCTGACAGTATGGTCGCCTGCCCCTTCCTACCTGGAGAAGGGTCAAAGAAAACTCCCCAAGAAATTCGCAAGGAGGACCCCGAACGATGCGCTGACGGCCAGTGGTATGAGTCGGAAATCCGAGGGACGAAAGTTGGACGGATGGAAGATCGAAAGAAAAGATTCGGGAGGTAGATAGGAAGTTCCTTGTGTTTCCCTCGTTCAATGAGGGCGAATGATTTGAAGAGTATGAAGGTGCGAGAGGAGATCAGAACGACCGGAAAGGGGGAAGGGGAACTATCATGCACAGATATTCACATCGATCGAGTCAAGGTTATATACTCCTTTCCCTCCTCTGGTTGCAGATGTGTAGCAAAGGACGTGAAAGTAATCCGCTGCCTCCGCCCAACCAACACGTGGGGTAGACACAGGGACAGAGAGACTGAGGTGAGTAAGGTCGAAAGATACCGATGGTCCAACAGGTAAACAGTTTCCAGCTTTGCAGCGGAAGGGGCTTGTTTTCTTTAGAGTTGACTTTAGCCGAAGTCTTGCAGCCTTGGTGGGAGTCAAAATGTGATTGTGATCGGGTTGGGGGGGGAGGGGGGGGGAAGGGGGAAAAGGGGGCACAACCAGGAGGAAGGATGTAAGCGAGTCGGAGAGGAAGGGTAGGAGCTACTGTAGTGAAGACTCGAGTGTCGAGATGGAACTACGGAAGGATGAAGGTGGGGAGAAACAGGCCGTTCGCGGAGAGGTTGATGGATGAGATGCAGTCGCAAGGAGGAAGCAGTGTAGCATGATTCGGAATCACGCATGCGAGTCAACGAGCAAGCGACAAGGGAGGGGGAGAGGGGTAAAAGGATGGACAGCCAAGAGGATGAGGGCTACGTGAAGGAGAACATGTCACCGTCCCTTCATCCACTTGATTCTGATTTGTTATTCCCAATCCGAGGCAAGACCCAAACGGAAAAGGGATGGAAGTGAAAGCTCTCAAACTGTTGTCCCCCTTTCCCTACCGACCCCCGTGGAAAATTTCCATGTTGCACATTTATGATTCATGGCGACCAGGAAAAGAAAATTAAACAAGAACAAAGATAAAACAGGGAGCAAGACAGTTCATGCAAGATCTTGAATGGACTCCGAGATTCTCATTGGCCTCTTTTTGGAGCATGCAATTTTCTTGCCGGGGGGGGGGGGGTTGGGGGGGTAGTGGACGGAGATCGGAATCGGCTTTTCAGGGAGCATACGTGGGGAAGGAGAGCGAGATGCACAGGTAGAGGGTTGACGGAATGGAGGAGAAAAGGCAGCAAGATTCCTTGATGGAGAATCTTGCCGACATGAAGACGATCGTAGTTGGGATCTGGGGTGGGGACTGCAACAAGATTGTCTTACTGGCTTTCAAGTGCTTTAGCTGGGTCTTCTTTCCCCGCCTTGGCGCAAGTGTGCTCCCATCCCTTCCCTTCCCATCCCATACCATGACTCGACTCGAGTCAACGAGAGGGCGGACCAAGGAGAAGAGAGGGAGAGAGAGAGAAGCGCCCTGGATGACAAACAGAAACTCGGATGCTGTGTAAGTCAAGAATCGGAATCCTCCTCTGAGAACTGGACGAAGGAAAGTCCGCAGCAGGTCTGATGAAAAAAAAAGGGAAGGGGGGGAGGGGTCTTTTGACCCTGGCGCAAGGAAAGGGGGTGGAAAAATGGATTCATGCGATAAGGAAAGCTGGGCACCTCCTTGGCTCTTTAACCGCACCTCGTCTCACAACTTTGGCCAACGAACTGATGAAGGATGATCTCTGCGATTCCGAAAGTGGCGGAGCTCTCGCTGAATGCTCAGAAAACATCTGGCCTGGGTCCTGTTGATCATCAACGTCCAGTTCCTCATTAAGGTCCCTTTGCTTGGAGGGCTCGCTCTATTGCAGGGTCCGGTTTGGCTGCATAGGGAGGACTTCATACACACAGTACATACAGTACATTACATGGAGGGCTGAAACAAGTGGGGTTCCGTGGGGGTGCGATGGATGGTGGGGAAGGCGGAGTTTCTTCATCAAAACCCATCCAAGCACATGTGGGCGGCAGCCCGCCCCTTCGTCTTCTGGACTAGGGGCTGAGCTGAGGGGTGGGGGAGAAAAGAAAAATAAAAAAGCAAAGGGTCGATTCACTCCAACTCGTATCAACGGAAGAGTTACGGTCCCTCTCTGGGATGGAGAGAGGGAGAGGGAAGGGAGAGAGGCTGATAACCGAAGAAGAGTTGGCGAAGAAAACTTGCGACCGTGGGATTCCCTCTGTAGGGAAGCGAAACAGCGAGGGTTTTGCTGAGAGGCAAGACCCACTCTGAGGGCGTGGATTCGATCATCCTTTCGTCTTCCTTCCTTCGCACAGCTCGCATCCTCCGTCGATTCCTTTCTTTGGTCTCACAAGGACAAAGGTGGGCATGTGTTCACGCATGCATACTTATCTCAGCTGTGTATGCTCGGTGTGTGTTTGTCCAGTGGCTGTACATACGAGTGCGTGCATATACTGAACATTTGAACATTCGATGTATGTAGTAGGTCAACTCGCCTGTAGAGCCTAGACGCTGGGCAAAGGGAAGTTACACGACCAGATCCCTTCCTCCGCTCCACCCAACGATCTCGCATTCACGATGGCGCGATCCCTTGAAGAGGTGAGACCTGTGATGCCATCGGACGTCCAATGAGACGCCCATCACCGCATGTGTGAACAGCAGAGTACATTCGTTGAACTATTTATAGTAGCCCGTCCATGCAGCCCTCCCTGTCAGTCTCCTGGATGTGACCCATCTAGCTCAGCCCTTGCGTTTCTAGGCGCTCCTGCCACTGGGATTCCTCGTGTTTGGAAGTGTCACCAAACGCAAGGGGTTCGGTGGTGTGAGGGAAGGATGGGTTGGGTTGCGGTAAGGATTCCCTCTTCGAATCCCCAAATCGTTGTCAAGTACTCACTGACCGACTCACCCTGAGCGAAAAGGAAGACGCTGAAAAATCCATGACACATGTGCGGTCGTCCTTCAGAGGCTATCTGTTGCTTTCTTCCCTTTCTACCTCTTCCCTGCAACGCTTGATAAGGGCCCCCCACTCCATTCAAGTTTGACCCGGTCAAAGGAAGGGGGGGGGGTGAAGGTCAAAACCGTTCGCATACTCTACTTTCTCTCACTTAATACCGTTTTTATTCTTTTTTTCCTGTCCGCCGATTTTCGGTGGTCGGGATGTGAGACTGAGTGTTCGGTGCCTGGGCCGGGCAGGGAAAATTGCGCGTCCGCCAATCCTTTGGCGGAAAGGCAAAAAGGACGCGCACGATCGAAAGTCGAACACCTTCATGTGGGTTGGTGGTCGTCGAATCAACGTATTTCGGAGCCGAGGGGCGGCGGAGTTTGAGCCCAACTCTCTCTGGATTCATCTTTATTTATTCATTTCTCTGCCGGTACGGACCGAAGGGAACTTGGCTCGCGTCAGTCTGGGTTCTGTCGAAATGCCAGGTCCTCGATGTGGCCCGACATGGACGTTGGGTTTGGAAATCAGGGTACGACAAAGGGGGAGGGAGGTTTGAGGGGGGAACGAAGAGCGAAAGACACCCCCTGCGGATGCACCAAAGTGTGACCTGCAACAAGGTGAAGCGAGTCTGCAGTCCCTGATAGGAGATGGGGAGCAGAAAGGGAAGGGAGGGAGAAGGAAACTGAAGATGGAAGACCGAGAGAGAGGGAGAGAGAGAGGGAGAGGGCAAAAAGGTGGGGGCACGGTTTAGAGCTCCTCGCTAGGGTGATCAGGCATGCTTCGGTTCGATTCTTGCCTCGCCAAGGTTGTGGACAGGACAGCATGAAGATCCAGCCGTTGGTGGGAGCACGAAATGTCAGTCTAACATCGAGGTGAGACTTGGTCGCTACATCCGTATATACGCGAGGTTCGTCCACACTTGCACTTCTATTTCATTTTATTCTATTTTTTAATTCCCCTGTTCTCTGGTTAGTGGGGGTGCTTTTCCTCCGAGTCCAAGAAAGGTCGAAAGGGAAGACTGGCTTGAAAAGCGAAGAAAGAGCGATAAAAGTTGACAAGGTTGCGCATATGTCTAGTTCGGGTCGGCTCTTCGAGAGAGAGGCAGGAGCAAGCGAGAAGAATAGATCTAGCGGCCCCTCCGCATCCACTTGCGACTTGCTTTTGCCTTGCGTTCACTGACCTCGGTGACAGGTCGCGATCGTTCGACTCCTTACGATGGGCGAAGGAAGGGAGGGAGAGAGAATTAAGCTGGAAGGAGAGCGAGGTTCACGGTCTGGTCGCTAGCCTCTTCGTCCTCCCCCTTTCATTCCTGGACACCATTCCTACAAGCACTCCCACTTCTTTTCGTAGAGGTAGATTCCAACAACCACCCTCTGATAAAGAAGATGGAGCCTGGTGCGAAGAGGAAGGAAAGACAGGCAAAATAGAAATATCCATATCAAAGTTGTAATCGTTGGTTGGGTTTGGGTGATTTCCTGTCCGTGGGAAACAAGCTCTAGGGGACGAGGTCTACAGATGAGTGGTTGGGCGTTTGTTCGGTCGATTTCCCGCGTGGACGAGCTGCAGAGGTAACGCATGGCTAGCTCGGGTTTGGACCACCACGCTGGGCTGCTAAAGCGTAGTGAGATGGGTGGAAGCGAGGCGAAGTGGAAAACGTTGTTGGTCCAATCGGATGCGTCCGATTGGTTCCGCCAGGATATCAAGGTGCGCCTTCGTCGACGTGGTTCGAGCGCTCGCTTTACATATCTAGTTCATTGTTCACTTTCGGAACGCGTGCATAGCTCTATTCTTGGTTTAAGATTTTACATCCAGTTGCCCTTGTCGATTGGATCGCTCTAAGCATGTACAGAGTGGAGTCCAAGCCCATGGTGACGAGGGGTTCGGAACTCGTGGCCACACGCTTCGGTTACAAGGTGGCGGCGACACTATTGAGCCGCATCAACTCTCGTTGATGCTAGGCAAACCTCGTGTTTCCAACTCTTTCCCCCTCTTCCCTACGACAAGCCCCAAGATCAGGTGACATTGTGATTGATCGCACGAGCGAATCTTGTCCCGAACAGCAGAAGCTGAATCTTGTCAAAAAGGCGGGCGAAAGGAAAGGATCCAAGACGTCAGAGGAGCACTCGCACGAGGTCGAGTTGGGAAAGAACGTGAAACGTAAAGTGAAAGAAGGAATAAGAAGGACCATACAAACGGAACAGACACTCGCACGCTCAACAAGTGGTTGGCCAAACCACCTGCTAACCCCAACCAAGCCAGGAACGAGTTGATCCGTCATCGTCTCCCCCTCTCCCCCTCCCCACAACCTTACCCTCACCCTTCCCCCTCCCCCCCACCCTTCCGAATCTCTTTCCCAACCACCTTCCATCTTGATTTCATTTCGGTTCATGTCGCTTGTCAACAATCGCATTGATCAATGAGGAGGATCTTGTGTGCCATTCGGCTCCTTCTAGCCGAATGTGACTCGCACCCGAGAGGTGAGAACGTGAGGACGCAACAAGGAGTGACTTGGTTGCAGCCTTCCGACCCCAAGGGCCATCCGACAACACCACCCCTCTCCCTGGGTCGAATCGTGCATGCGTGCACATTCATACATACAGTATGTATGTGCATGGGAGACAAAGTGGGGATGCATTTCGGATGTGAGAGCCGATTCAACCGTGCTCTTGGCGCAGCGGCCGACAAGACTAGTTCAGGTGCCTGGCTTCCCTTCCTCTTTCCCTCTCTTCTCGGAAATGAGGAAGCAGGGGGTTGGTCCGAGTTGATGAGGGTTTCGAGGCAGGGGTGTAAAAGTCTCCATCCCATGCGCACCTGCGTCAAGTGTGACCACATTTGCTACAGTCGCCACATCCTGTGCTGTGCTTTCCATCGCCAATGGGGAGTAGAGACATGTGCGAGTTTGCACAGCGTGTATGCTGTTTGAATTCGTGTTTGGGAGAAAGGATGGGAGGGAAAGGGCGAGAGAAACAGCTGAGGCAGGGGGTTGGAACAGGGAGAGCGATGCAGAGAGGACTCGGGTGGGTCGCCACCCTTTCTGCAAGAGGGCCAACGCCAGAAGTCGATGAAAACCTGACTTGGCTCAGGACGAGGGGAGGAGAGTAAACAAGCGGAGAAGGGGGGGGGGGGGGGGGTAGCAGTTTCCGCGCAGGAAAGGGGGGAACGCGAGAGAGATGGGAGCGAGGCAGAGAGAAAGGTGCAGGGAAGGAGAGAGAGTTTGTGTGCGTGAGAGAGAGAGAGAAAAGCAGCAGGACGGATTGGGCTTGGAAGGGGGAGGGTTGGATTCCCTTTCTCCGAGTCTGGTTCTAGCGCAAGCAACCGTCTTGCGGAACAATCGCAATCACAGTCCGCAAACGCCTTGACTCGGTCTTGGTGGGGCTTGACCAGAGCAGAGCCAATCAATCACCATGGGGCGGCCAGTGTGTGCCTGGAGGGGGTGAGGTGCGCAGAGTTCCAAGCAAGGGCAAAACATGGACGCAGTTTGCTCGCACTCACGCTAACAAGGTCAAGCTCACCTTCACGCTCACGCTCACCCTCACTTTCACCCTCACACTCACCCTCACACTCACCCACACGCTCACCCTTCCTGTTCGGTTTGCTAACAGCCACGTCTGTTCAGGGGTCTGACGACCTCGTGCTTTGTTGCCAAGTTCCAAGGAACGAGCCTGCCATCCCCGGTTTCGAGTTACGGTTACGTAACTCGTATACCCACGCCTGGATCCTTCGAGGTCAGACAAGGGCCAGCCAAAATCTCGATTTCGGATTCAGAAAAATCGGAGCTCTGGGGTCTCTCTGTGTCTCTGCCCCTGACTCTGTCTCTGCTTCTGTCTCTTCCGCTGTCTCTCTCTTCTTCCCCTGTACCCCAGCATCCTTCGCAATCCAAACCTCGGTCGCCCGCCAACTTTGTGGAGAAAAGGTCTCTCGTTCCGATCTCAATCCAGAAAACGCGTTCAGCGTGGGATGGATAGGAGGCGGACGGAAGGCCCCTTGAGATCTCGGGGCCCTTCCTACTCCATCCGCCTCGTACGTGGACGGACTTGCCTCGCGAGCAGCATCTCGTTTCCAACCCAAAGCTACAACCCCACCCCTACCCCACCTGACCTAGTTGCGCAGGAGGGAGGGCCCTCCATCTATTTCATGATTTCAAGCAACAAACAACCTCGGGATCCAGTCGAAGCTGTCATGGACCCTCCGTCTCTGGAGAACCTATTTGGTGTAGATGTGCATCTCGTAGACAAGAGGTGAGGGGGGGGCAGGCAACCTCGTTGTATGGGTCATTCTTGATTATTTCTATATCATCTGGATAGCATACACACGCACACACACACTCTCTCTCTCCACCTCCTTCATCCTTTTCAGGCACGAAATCCCCACACTTGGACCGTCTGACTTTTTGGGCCTTCCCAAGGAATCGACGGATGATCGCCCGATTCCTCCCTCCACTTTCCTCTCTTCCCATCCTTCATTTGCTCATTCACTTTTCATCCCCACTTCCCCAAAAATCGTTTTCGGAAGGATAAACGTCTCGGTTGGAACGTAGACCGTATGCCATTTTGGCGGAGCAGGATTCCGAACTGGGCAAGCAAACACAGCCAGACGCCGACCAACTCTCGTTGGCAACCTTGCTTTTTTCTTTCTCCCTCCCTCTCTTTTCTTTTCCTCTGATCATGGGGACCCAACTCGAACGACAAGGAGGGGCGCACCCAAGGGTTTTGGAGGCCGGGAGTGGATGGTCCCGAGAGCCGAAAAAGAAAAAAAGAAAAAGAAAAAAGGTCACAAGATCGTGAGCACTTACAGCAGCATGTTTATGGACGCATTTGACTGCAACCACCATGACACACATTTGCTGCACCAAGCAACCAACTTGTGACTCATCAGAAGACACTTTTATTTTTCCTTCCTTGTTTGTTCTCATATGGAATCGGTTCAGCTCGCGAGCTCGATCTGGCACGTGGTCGTGGGACGGGGTGAGACC
>KZ820140.1:0-21419 GCA_003144235.1 Violaceomyces palustris | reverse complement strand
TTCTCACCTTTCGGCTCAACCCTGCTCCACAGTTTTTTTTAAGAAAAAAAGAGAAAAAAAAAGGGAGGAAAGCAGGTGGGGAGGGTGAGGGGGGAGAAAGAAGGAAGGTGGAAGGAAGGCGATGGAGGATGAGAAGGGAGGGTGACGAAGAGGATGAGGAGGAAGGGAAGAAGCGGAGGCGGCTTGGAGGAGGGGGAGCGGAAGAGGTGCGTCAAGGAAAGGAGAGGTAGGGTAAGGATGAAGGACGGACGGGTAGGTGAGGTGGTGAGATGGGAAGGATGAGGAGGTGGGGATGGTGAAGGGAAGGGGGGGTGAGGAGCGGGGGGGGGGGATCAGCAGAGAGGGAGGGAGAGAGAGGAGGGGCAGCCTGGATGAGGGGGAGAAAGAGTAGCGAGAGTCGAGCGTAGGGGACTAGTAGGAATCGTTGTATTGAAACAGTTAGCGAGAGCTTAGCATCAAGAGAGCCGAAGGGTTTTAAAGGGGAAGAGTGGTCGAAGAGCTTTTTTTTTTTTTTTTTTTTTTTGGTCACAAGTTACAAATGCTTCTTGGAGCAAAGGCAACCGCGAGTGGATAACCCTCCCTAATAAAAAGCCCTTAGACTTGGAGTCGAGAGTGGAATACACTAAAACTTCTTTATTCATAGCATCGCTCAACCCCTCTCCTTGCTGAATAGAAAGGTGCCACCTTGCCCTTACTTGGTATTCACGGATGGTGCTGTTTTCTGGTTATTTCGTTTCAAAGCCTTTGCCCAGTTCAGCTTTCTTATCCCAAAGTCATATCCTTCCACAGCTGGATAGAGTTGGACCCCTTACTCTACGAGTAGACGTAGAGGGTGTTCTCCAGCTAAGCAAAAGAGATACTGAGGGAAGGGCTTGAAGAACAAGTAAGGGAAAGGAACGAATAAAAAACACGATCACAATCCATGATCCATGATTGTAGAGTGACTTCATCTCAAGTGTGTCAGAAAAAGGGTGATCTTTGTTTTTTTAAAAAAAAGAAAAGAAAAGAAACCGAAAGAGAGAGGGAAGAGAAAGAAAGCAGTCTGAATTGGAGGTAGGAGCAGCTAGCCAGTGAGCGAGGACGAGTTTCATCTTCCTGAGCGTAAAAAAAAAAAAAGGCCAGCTCTGGATCCGAATTCCATCCAAAAAGTCCTTCTCGCGCGACCTCTCCCTTCATTTTTTTTTTCCCTCAAGAATAAAAAATGAGAAAGCAAAAAAAGAAGGAAAAAAAAACACTCGTAGGGGCCGAGGTGGCTCGCGACTGTCGGATGATCAGAGACTGAACGTGAATCGCGAACCTCACCCAAACTGATGAAAGCAAGAGTGATCGGCCAGAGGCTGCTGGCCGACTGACCGTGACTAACCTCAACCTCGATCAGGGCGATTGCAATCCCAAACAGATGTTGGTCTTGCAACCCGAGTCTGAGTGGCTCTCTCTCACTCGCATGCTCTCCCAATATGAATTGTGAATCGATCCAGATTCAAGAGGGGGAGAGGGGGAGAGGGAGAGAGAAAGAGAAAGAGGGAGAGAGAAGGATGCAGAGAAGGAGAGGGGGGAGGGAGGGCGAGCATCCTGGGTGTAGAGGGGAGTGGATCCAAGAATTGTCAAGATGAGGAGGAGGGAGAGTTGGAAACGAGCAAAGCCGAATGAATTGGGGGCTGGTTTGATCCTCAAAGTTGACCGCCGGTCAGCGTGATATGGATCACCTCAACAGGCGAGTGGTGAGAGTGATTTTCAAGCACACGCTCATCATGAATCTTGGTGGTCCTTCAAGGCATTTTTGTCGCAGGCGATGGTCAAGACTTGCACGACTGGGGAGGATTGGTGTGCTGCGAGATCCCGACGAAGAGGGAGGGAGGTGAGTCCTTGTTTGGGTGGTGTAACAGCCAGAGCGTGTGGGTGCCTGTGGGTGCCTGTGGGTGCCGCCCCCCTTCCTCTCTCTCCCTTTCTCGCCTTCTCTCCCCCTCACCGTCAGGAACTCGATCTGGCCAAAGCGCGCGCTCCCCAGACGCACGTTCTCGCTGTTCTCGCAATCCACAGCCGGTCGGGGCGGGTGAGCTGACGACGGGACGATCCAATCAACTCCCTCGAAACCAAACTTTGGTGGCATACCCGTGGAGTCAAGAGCACATCCAGTCATGTAGCAACACACATCTGTATGCAGTCTTGATGGCATGGGCCCGAAAAAAATATCATCATGATCATGAGCACCTTCAGCGTCTGTGTATCTCTCTTCAAACATCAAAGCTTCTCTCTGAGACTGCGAACCTCGTCGAGGTGAAGGTGGAAAAAGGAAAGGCACAGAGAGAGAGAGAGGAGCGAAAGGAAGAGAAAACCCCATCGTCGCTCAATCCACCCTTCTACCAAACTTACCCCTTCCCACTCACGCCTCCTCTCCGAACCGCATCCTTTCTCCTTCCTCCCCTTACTCCCATTTCTCCCCTCCTCGCGATCCAAACCTTCTCGCAGAGCTTAGACGCCAACGAACCTTACCCTCCGATTAAACTTTCGAGCCAATTTGAGAAAATGGCCTCATCCGATAGCCATCAGGCAGCCTCTTCGCTGTCCAACCCAACAGAGCAAGGCACCTTGGCATTGGCCTACCGAAAGTCGGTCGTGGCCCTCCAAAGCATCTTTGGCTCTAGGGACAACTCGGATCAGTACGCCGAGAGGGAGCCCCTGCTAAGCAATTCGAACGACAATGGCAACGGCAACGCGAGCTCGAGCAGGTCACAGTATGGCTCCGTCGCCGGCCAGGGCCCACAGAGGCGCATCGCCAAACCAAAGAAGATCTCCACACCGAACAAGGTCGAGGCCAAGGTCTGGTTCGCCAACGAGGTAAGATCACCAGAGACTCGTCGCGAGCTCATCATTCCCCTGTGGGGAAGCATTTACTTATACACATATGTGTATACGAGTTTGCGAGATGGCAATCGATTCTTTCTGGGGCCATTCCCCTACTCTCTCTTCCCTTGTCCCCCTTGTCCTTCCCTGCCTCTCTCGTGCCCCCCCTCTGCCTTTGGGTGGCCGCTTTTGATCCTTATGATCCTGAACATCATTCCTGCGCTGACGAACTCGCAAAAATGCTAACTTAAACCTCTCTTCGGTCACCCCTTGGGTGTGCGTTCCATGAAAACATCACCTCCCCTCGGCCTTTTAGCGTACCTGGATCTCTTGGCTCAAGGTCTCGGTCCTCATCGGCTCGTTCGCCTTGGCTCTCTTCAACTCTTCCACTTTCTTCGAGAAGCACAACCACCCAGACAGCCCCGGCGGCGGTCGGGGTCCAGGTCTTGACCCAGCCACGATCAAGGCGTTTGGTGCCGCCTACGCTGCGATCGCTATAGCCACACTCCTCTGGGGTCTTCACTCTTACCAGAGGAGGGTCACGCTCATCAAGAGCAGGTGGCCAGGCGATTTCGGTGAGTTGCGACCAGACTCGATGAGCTGGCGCTCTGAACTTTGAAAATTGCCCGTACGACGTCGTCATCCACACCAACTCATGCCAGAGTCCCTTCATCGACCTCTCTCAACATTCTGTATCATCCCCTCGCCTTGTCCCCGCGGGAAACAACAACAATTTCGACTACGAAAAAAATTGAAAAAAAATCTCAATCACATCAGACGACTTGATCGGACCACCCATCATATGCGCCCTGCTTTTTATCGCCGTCCTTCTCAACTTTATCGTTAGGGGTGAGTCTCCTTTTCTCCTTCCTCCCTCTTTGACTTGAGGTTCGGCGACCGACCGTGTTCCTTCCTCGGGATCTGGCATGACGTCTGACCCAAACGTCCTTGGCTGGTTTGCTCCCGACGATGCCTCCCGCAGTCAAACAGCACAACTTGGAGGCGGAGCCATGAAAACGAAAGGGTTGTCATGATGGTCAAGAGAGGTTGAAGAGATGGGCTTCGTGAACTCGATGTCATCCCCAGATCAAAGATTTGGCCGGCAGGGGGAGGGGGCAAGGATGGGCACACACCCTCCGTACGACATTCGCAAACAAGGCTGGTTCGGCGAAGAAAGAATACGAGGGCAAGCATCCTGAGATTTTGGCTCTTTCTGCCCAGACATCTATGAAAGCCTCGCGTTCGTCCATTTATCCATTTTCCTGTGTGTTTGGTCAGCATCGCTTTAACACACGAGCTCTTCCCCTTGCTCACACTCAAAAAGCTACCCGACACTCCTGTATACCACAAAAGCGCGCACGAGGCACCCCCCCTAAAGAGTAGGCACAGATTGGCTTTCGATCTCTCCACCCTTCCTTTCTTCCTTGCTTGCTCTCTTTCGCTTCCCTTCCTTCCTCCCTTTCCCCCCTCCTCACCCTGTCATCAAGCCTCTCTGTCTCTCTCTCTAATACCAACGGCGTTCTTCAAGGATCACAAAACAATTCACATCTTCGGAGAAAGAACCTTCTCCACTGATCGAATTCTTTTTCGTGTTCGTGTGTGAGAGGTGAGGGAGCGAGACAGAGACAGTGTGTGTATGAGAGTCTCATCCCTCATTCCAATTCACAAACGTGACCAAAGCGTAGAAAACTTGCGCACCCCACGTCGTGAGGAGACGGGAGGGTACCAGAGCCTACGTGCATACACAGACAGACGTTCGCGCCGAGGGGGTGGTGAAGCATGAGAAGGACTTGCAGGGAAGGGAGGGAAGAATCATACATGGACCCTTTGCCTGGTCGTTGCTGAACGTTTCTGACCGACGGCCTCAGAACCGTTCAGGGTGGAAGGGTTGAGAGCCGAACTTTGGAAACCGAACCTGTTGACACCTCCACCACCACCGCCACCTGATGTTGCTGCTGGGCCCGTGGTGGAAGGGGCAGAGGGAGAGTTGACGAGACCAGCCGTCTGGGCTCTCCAAGCCTCAACCGAGGAGGGGAGCGAACATTGAGGGATGGGAGGAGAGGGTCGACCTGGCGAAAAGGGGGGGATGGGTTGGTGGTTGTGGTGGCCGTGGTGGGGGGGGTTGTGGTCGACGAGGTTGACGACTTCGTTGGAGAGTTTGGTCATCATGTACTTTTCCCTCCCTAAAGCGCCAGGGGGTATGTTGGATTGCTCGCCTTGGTCTTCAACGCCGGTAGCCATCAACATCTCACCGTCAACTTGACCTTGTTGTTGTTGCGCTTGATGCCGATCTCCTCCTCCACCACCACCTCGAGTTTCGGACTCGGGACCTGGCACAAGGTTAGGCAAGGTCAGACTCCAGTACTTTGGCCAGACGAACCTGTCCTGGATGAATCCCCTCAGCCTCGAGATGAGGATCTGCTCAATCTTTGGCACGTCCTGAAGCTTGGCCCTTGAACCCAGCAGGCTGGAGGCCGAAGCTTCGAGAGCAAAGTCGGGGTGGAGGGAAAAGTGGAGCTGGTGCCTCGACCTTGGGTTCGTCGGCGTTTGTCGATCGCCGTTCGCGGAGGGTTGGGGGGAGGCTGGGGGGAGGACGACCGAAGAGGGTTCGGTCGAGAAGAGCTCTATCGCCAAGGTGCCGGAGAACTTGACCACGGTCAGGCTCAACGAGATGGGCAGGACCGCGAACCTGGGTTTGGGAAGGTTGATGACGAGCTTGGTGTCTATGGCCAGCGTGATCTGATCGCTGTAATCCACGTCGACCTCGATCCTCATCCTCCCCGTGTCGTCCGCGGGTCTGACCCTGGCGTTGGAAAAGATCGGGTACCTGTCCCCGAAGTCGGCCTCGGTGACTTTGATGGGGTCGAGAAAGTCCATCTTTCCGTTCCCCGTCTTCCTGTTGAGGATCTCCTCCATCAGGTCCCTCGCTGTCCTTTCCTTCTCATCTTCCTCTTCATCCTCTTCCTCTTCGTCTACCTCCCTCTCTTCACCTTCCTCGTAAAGGCCCTGATGATGATGATGATGGTTGTGATGCTGATCCCCGGGCGAGTTGGAGAAAAAGCTTGCAAACCCGCCGCCACCACCACCTGGTCCTCCTCCTCGTGTTCTGCCTGATCCACCTCTCCTATCCTTCCATACCACGCCACCGGAGAGTACGTCTTGCCTGTACCCGGCGACGGCTTGAGCGAAGACGACGTTCAACCAATCGGTGGATTCGCTAGCATGATTGGAAATGTCGTAGCCCGTCTTCTTGAGAATGGAAGCGAACGTAGTGGTCGTGGTCGTGGTCGTGGCCTTCCTCGTCCTGTTGTAACCTCCGCCTGATTCACCTTTTGCCCCCTCGCCAAGGACGTCTTGCTCACGCAGAGATTTCTTCCTCCTACCGTCATCATTCCTACCCCACCTCTCCCAATCCGACCTCCTCTTGTTCAGATCAGACCTCCTCCTCTCCTTCTCGAGAGCCAGGCTCGAATCCTCGAAGATGACGTACCGGATCAGCAGGATGGCGATGATCACCATGGAGAGCTGCCCGACGATCAGGCCTTGCGTGAAACTCCACCTCGAAACTTGATTGTTGAGGTTGGGGTTGGTGATGGTGAAGGTTGGCATTTGGTAGGCAACCGAACTCACCCCTCCCAGACCTGCCTGGGTCTGTTCTCCACCTTGCATGGCTCCAGGGTGGTTTGGATGAAAGGAGGGGCTAGTATGTGGGCGAAGGGAATGAAAGAACCACTCAAAGCAAAGCGCTCCTCTCTTTCCTTTCCTCCTCGACCTTATCGTTCCATATGGCGCTGCGAGATTGAGAATGTGTTTTTGTGATGTTGAAAGAGGTCGGACACGGTAAGGGACGGACGAAGGAAGAAGTATCAACAACTTGGAGGTTCAGGAATGGTGTTGGAGAGACAAAAAAAGAAGGAAGGCAAGGACGCGTTCTGATCGGGCCTGATGGCCATCATCCCTCCTAGGACCTTCACCTATCACTACGGAGCATATCCTGCATCCACCATCCTTCCAAGCTCTTGGATTCTCTGCCGAAACTCGGGGATCGACTCATGATGAATGATTTCATTACATCTCTACCACTCGTTCTGTTCGGTCTTCGTTCCGGCTGGAAAAGGGCAATGTGGTAGGTAGCTTCCTGTGAGTGCTCGTACAGAACCAGGGGGAAGTTGGCACAGGATGTTCTCCATCTTGTTTTCTCTCTTTTCGCCTCGTCTCCATTCTTATTTGCTTTCAATCCGTTCGTTCTTCGATACGTTGAGCCGGGGAGGGAGGAGGGGGGGGGGGAAGGGACCCGATCTCATTAGATGGCTCGGGAATCGTCCAAATGGAATGGCATACAGAGGAGAAGAGAAGCAAGCAGAGTCTCAACGAGAGCCTCGACAACCCCGACAGTAGAATTCATCCTACTCTTCCTCACACACACCTCACTGCTCATCCTTCTTCGACTTGTTTATCATCTTGACCAGCTGCTCAAAGCTCGTCTTGGAGATCTTCATCCCTTGATTGATCTCGTCCTCGGGCACCTCGGGATCCTCCAGCGTCCCTCTCTCGCCGCAGGCTTCTGCCTCCTCTTGATCCGTGTGCTTGTGTTCCAGCACGATGCCTCCGACTTTTCTGGCCAGCCTGCTTTCGTAGAAGGCGATGATGAAGAGAGGGATGCCGAACAGGACGCTCTGGAGGTAGTAGTTCAACTTGGAATAGTAGCTGTGGGGTAGAACGTACTCGAGGGGGGCGACCAGGAAAGCTTCGATCAGGTTGAAGGGAGGAGGGTAGACGAATTGGTCCGGCGCCCTCACCATGGAGACGACCTTCTCGCTGAAGAAACCGCAGTAGACCTCGGACGCCGCATCGACCACCTCGCTGTACGCCGTCCCGAAGAAGGCGATCAGGATGTTGAGGAGGACCACGGCGGTGGTGAAGCAGTAGGCGTAGTAGAGGATGTGACCGAACGGGTACCCAAAGCTCTCGGCGGAGAGGTCAAAGTCGGCCCCTCCCAGCAGAGCTTGGATCAGAGCGTCCGTGATCCTTGTCGCCGCGTCCGCGACACGGTCCTCGTCCGCGGCGTCGAGCGCGTAGAGGGCATGGAAGAATCCGATACACACCAGGACGAGGAGGGTGAAGAAGATGGCGCTCTCCTTCATCATGCGCAGGATGATCACCTGCAGTGTTCCAAAGTAAACAAAGCCGTCAAAAAGCTTGAGGAGCTGGATCCACACCAGCGGAGCCACACAGGCGAGGAGCTGGAAGGCCCTGAGCTGAAAGAACTCAGAGTTGTCGCCGTGAGCGATGAAGGAGGCCATCCTGAGAGCAAAGGCGCTGGTGAAGAGGAGGTCTGTGGCCAGGTCGAGGACGGTCCAGAACGAGACGGCGTCTATTCCGCCGATCTTGAACCACCTCGAAACGTCCTCGGCCAGGTAGCCAGCCGCCATGACCCAGAGGAGGGCCTCGTAAAAGTCGAACGACTTATAGACCCTAGTCTGAACCGTGAAGATGGCCAGGAAGAAGATCCAGGTGACGATGTTGATGCAGTAGGCATACTTGGGAACGCCTAGCCTGGAAGGGTGGAAGTGGTTTAGAAAGGCGCCATCGTCCTTGGACTCGTACGGCTCGAAGTAGGAGTGTCCGTCTGGGCCGTACTTTTGGACCAGCTGGCCCGACCATATCGCCTGGACGGCCCTCTGGACTTCGGTCGAGGAGAGAAGGGTGGTGCAGTGCTGGTCTATCGCACTCTCCAGGGCCGAAGTAGGGATACTGATGTCGCCATCGCTCTCGACCCGGGTGAACTTCTTAGTGAGCGACAGGTGGCTCCCACCACCTTGCGCTAGCCCCTGATCGTACGAGTCGCGTTCAAACTTTGCGACGAGCCTCCTGGCGATGACCTCGCACGCTACCGCCCTCAGCTCGTTCAAGGAAGCATCCGAATGGCTGTCACTGGCATCCCTGAGGAAGTTCTTCCTCGCTTGGAGGAGGGAGAAGGGGAGCGCATCCACAAAGTCTCCACCCAGTTCGTGGAAGGCCAGCACGACTTCTTGCGAGATGATACCCTCAGCACCGACGATGGAAGATTCCTCAACTTCGTGGTCTATCAGCCTTCTTACGAGAGCCCTGACCCTTCGGATCAAAGCCGAGATCGTCTTCGGGCTCACATCAGTCCTGGACGTGATCCTCGAGCCTTGCGAGTAGGCGTCGTCCTGAAGAAGTTGTTCGGTCTCGCTCATTCTGATCGCCGACCCGGTTCCTCTTTTATCTTGATTTTGTTTCAGGTTTACTTCTCTTTAAGAGAGGGTAGAGGGGTATATTGGCTTGGGGGAAGAGTGGATGGGATGGGTTGTCGGTAGCGATGGATGATGAGTGAGTCAAACATGAGCAAAGAGGTGATGCCAATCAAGCTATTTATAGTAGCTCGACTTGACGGGAGAGTACCTTACTCGCATGCGGCTCAACACACGGGCCACCCCCAAGACCATCTCCAACCCCACCCCCTCTCACCCATAAACACACACTCACACTCCAAACGCTCCCTCCACTCCCCTCTCCCCCACATGAACACGCACCTTCCTCCTCCACCCAATTCCTTTCTCCACCCCTTCTCACTCTGTCAAACGAAGTTGGAGGAGGTGAGGGACATGTCTAGTTCGAGATCAGGCAATACGCTCGGAATCTGGAGGGAGAGTAAAATGGTAGCTTAACGTTTCTGGCAGTTGGGCTTCTTCTTTTCCCTTCTTGTTTTTTTTTTCTTTTCTTTTTTTTGGAAAACGTTTTACGATGGACTGGGAGGCTGAGGATGGCCGATACTCGGCAAAGAAAGAAAAACAAAAAAAGGGAGGGGAGAGATGCAAGGGAGGGGAAGGGGATGGAGATGAGCTTCCCTAGGCGCACACCTAGACAGCGTACTTTGCCGTCCATTGTCGGCTAACCTCGATAGCTCTGCGCGTCGCAAATGAGAATGCGGGTTGGGGAGGAGAAGAAAGGTCAGTTGTTCGACTTTCCGCCTTTCTTCCATAAGACCTACCAAGGGAAGAGATGGAGGTTTTCGAATTACTCACGCTTTCTCGTCGGTCTTGTAGTGTTCAGCGACGTCGTTGGCTAGCGGGTCGTCTGGGTTTGGTGCAGAGAGGAGAGCCTGAATCGAGAGGAGGACGGTTCGAATCTGGAGAGCAGGCGACCATTTATCTTGATGGCATCCAGACAAGTCGAGCAGACGGCGACACAGGGGAAAAAAGCAAGCGCATGCGTCAGATGCGGGGAGAAAAAGAGAGAGTGGTGACCATAATCAGTGCCTGCTTCAACTACTTACCTTTGAGGATGTCGAGGCAGATTCTCCCGAGCTTATCTGCGAAAGAGGATTCGGTGTTGAGGGGAGGAAGGAGGAGGATTGGGACGTGGTCAGAATGACTCTGCAAGTGATGCCAATACTACCAAGCACGTTCATGAATTCTTTCAAGACAGGTGTCTGGAGTTCCCCTACTCACCGATGTTAGGGTGGTAGATCTTGGTCAGAAATCGAACCTTGGGAGGGGCCATAGGGTACTCTTCCGGAAGGAAGAGCTCCAACTTGAACGATCCGCCTGGTGGAGGTTTAGCAAGGATGGAGTGAATTGGATCGCAGAAAGAGTCGGAGATGAGGTTTGGGTAGACTGGATCTCTGCTTCTTTGATCGACAACTCACCTTCGAAAGGACTCTGAGAAGGGCCCGAGATGATGACATCAAAGTACCGAAGGTTGTCCTCGTGCGGCGTGGCACTGATTCCAGGGGCTGGGTCAGCGATCAGACGCTCTGTCTCCTGAATTTCCGTCGATTCAACGCGGATCAGGGGATTGAAGAAGAGGGTTTGGCAAGAAAGAAAAAAAAGAAAAAAGAGAGAAGGAGAGCGATGATATGAGCGTTGAGCCCGGGATCGAAAAGGCGAGGGGGTGGGGAAAGGGGGGCTGTGTCAGTCCAGAAACGTCATGGGAGGTTTGGCGACCATTTCATAAGAACGAGAGGTGGTAATCACTTTGATGATGCGCTTTGGCAGCGACATGTTTGTACCTTGGCTTGTGACTTGGTGGTTGGAAGACGAACGCGAATGGCTACAGGGTCTCGCACTGTTGCTGAATCTTGTTGATCGTTGAAACTAGCTCTTCTTCTTCTTCTCCTTAACCGGACAGTCAGACACACAAACCCTCTCTTCCTCTGTCTCTCTCTGTCTCTCTCTTGATCGCTTGTTCCGCCTCGCCTCGCTTCGGATTTCTCTCGGGGTCGACTCTAAAAGGCTGTGGGTGAGGCGGGTGCCCGAGATGGAGATTGTGGGGATGGGGTGTGGGCGGTTGAAGAAAGGTTGCCGGGAGGGGAGCGTGGACAGTGAGGTGGTTGATAGCGGTTCGATTCTATCTTATATCTTACTTTGAATTTTCGGTTTGGTTGCTGGGGGATTTAGTGGTAGTGGTCGTCTGTGGTGGTCATCGTCGTCGTCGTCGTCGTCGCGGTTGTGGCCCGAGCAGAGGGATGCCGATCCCCGATCACCCGCTGAACGCTCCTGCGTGTGGTCGTGACTGTGACTGGACACTCCCGGCTTCGGACACACAGCCTCGCTTGCTCGCTCCCACCTCCACAATCAAACCAGTGGCGAGCGGTAGCATCGATAGGATCGCATCAACAAACATCCCTGATCATCTTCCTCGTATCCTCGACCTCGTCCGTGTGGTCAATCATCCTCCTTCCTCAGTCTCCACGCCCCTCAACCCCACCCTTCTGAATGAAAAGCAGAGCCTTGCCCCAAACCTTGTCCCCCTTCACCATCCGATCCCAAACCTCGCATACACACCTCGCCGGTCACCTCAACCAACCTCCTCACGGTTCAAAGACCGCCTTGTCCCGTTCGGAGCTCATCGTCGTCCGCAGGAGCGCAAAACTACTCGTCGTTTTCAGCATCCTCTTCCTCGTCATCGGAATTTCGGGCTTGTTTGGCCTCTTCGAATCCCTTTTTCCACCCGCCCACCCGGAACTCTACTTTGGTTCCCAGATAAGCCAGCCTCTCTTCCTCCAGCCGCCTTACAACCTCGCCTACTTCCTCCCTCTCTTGATCCCTCTTACCACCTACCTCGTCATAGCCAGGTGGACGGGTGAAAAGCACTTTAGGCATTCCTGAAATAAGAAACGAGTCAGAAAAGTTTGGCAAGATGCCTTCCTCTTCCACCATCACCTCGTCCGACAAGTCCAAGGTCAAGTCATCCATCCCTTCCTCGGCCAACAAGATCATCACGGCCACCGTCGGACGGGTCTACGCCGCCTACCCTTCGCCTTCCAAGTGGAGCTTTATAGGCATCGAAGGGGCCATCGCTTTCGTCCGCGACCTCAACAAGGCGACCTTTTACTTTAAGGTTGTCGATCTCAAAGTGAGTCAAGAGCTTTCTGTGCAAACCAGGAGCGAAACCTTCATATTCATCTTCTACCAACGCTTGCTCCCCCTGCTGAACCTTTCTTTCAACCTCTTTGCTCCTGGCTTGCTTCCGACTCCACGGCCAATCAGGGCACTCGTGGAGTCATTTGGGAGCATGAACTATACGATGGCTTCCAGTACAACCAGGACCGAACTTTCTTCCACTCCTTTGAAGGTGATGTGAGTCCTGGAATAGATCACTACTTTCCCCTGCCGCTCAGACTAGTGCCCCTCACGATGACTCGCTTCCTTACTCTCCAATTCGATCGTGAACTGCCTATCCGAATTCCTCTTCCTACCTCTCCTCCTACCCCCCTGTAGGATTGTTTGGTCGGGTTCAGCTTTGCCGATGAGAGCGAAGCCGGAGATTTTTTCAAGAAGGTCACCAATCGTGCCAAGTATGGTGAGTTGATGATGTATTTGATTAAACTCTCACCTCCCGTCCGCTCAGAGTGTTTCTCAGAGCCTGACATTCTTCTCCGCGCGCTTGACTTGCCTTCCTCATCTGATATCCCTCGCTCGCTCTCTCTTTCCTCTCTAGCCAAGTCAAAGTCTAGTGGATCTAGTGGTCCTGGGACCAAGAAGAAGAGCAAGGCCGGAGGAAGCGGAAAGATCGATAAATCTATGATCAGCGCTCCCTCTGGCTTCCAGCATGTAGCCCATATGGGCTTTACCGCCGAGCATGGTTTCAGCAGCGAAAACGTCGACCCCAGCTGGCAAGCGCTCCTAGACCAGCTCAGCAGCATGGGAGTGAGCGAGAGGGACATTCGCAAGAACGAAGGCTTCATCAAAGACTTCGTTGGGAAGCGTGGCGGACCCAAATCAATCCCTCCTGCTCCAAAGGCCAAAAAGGTCCCCCCTCCCGCTCCTACGAGCAAACGCAAGGCGCCACCGCCGCCGCCCGCACCTAGAACTCGGCCTGGGAGCTCAGTGGCCCCTCCTCCTGCTTCCACCTCATCACCAGCCGCAGCTGCTGCACCACAACCGCCACCGCCTCCAGCAAGGGGCGGAGGATCAGCACCTCCTCCTCCTCCACCCCCACCCCCACCAGCCAGGGGAGGAGGAATGTCGGCTCCACCGCCGCCGCCACCACCTCCTCCTACCAGACCAGGAGCTTCAGGAGGTGCTGCACCCCCTCCCCCACCCCCACCTCCTCCACCTCCACTTGGCGGTGGATCTGCGGGAGGAGCGCCACCACCACCGCCACCGCCACCTCCAGCGGCAGGCTTGCCCCCACCTCAAACAGGAAGAGGCAACCTGCTGGCATCCATCCAAGGAAAGGGCGTCCACAGCCTCAAGAAGGTCGACCCCAACGCGCCTACCTCGGCAGCTGCACGCGGAGGCGGCATGATGGCCGCCGGGGCGGCGGTCGGGACAGCAGCCGCCGTAGCCTCGCATGACGATGAAGCCAACGAGGCTGGGGCGAGCGGAGACCCAGCCGACTTGGCGAGCGCCTTGGCGGCTGCCCTCAGCCAGAGGAAGGGAAACATGGGTGAATCGGATGAAGAGGAAAGCGACGACGATTGGTAGATCCCCCTCCCCCCAACACACTTTCCCTCCTCGAAAGAAGCTCGTTAAGGGTGATGTTCAAGACGTTGATGCTCTTTGCCTATCGAAAGACCCATCCGTTCTAAAACCGCCTTTTTTTCCTACTGAGTCCCTTGGCCCTCTCCCAACACTGTGGTGTGTTCCCTCCGCCCCGCCCTTCCCTTCCCTGTTCCATTGCATCCGTTGATTCGCGGTCCAAACCCGTTTCCTCTGTCGCGGCGGAAACCGGTCGTCGACGATGAGCGGCGTGGAGAGGAAGGGGCAGCGTGTGGCATTCCTTTCGGAAATCGAACTTCACAACCGAGGTCTTCTTTTCTTTTTTTCTATTTTTTTTCCAGATTCAATTTATGGGGGGGGGGGGGGGGGGGGGGGGGGGGTATATATGATCGTTGCTTTGGAGAGAGTAGTATGTGGAGAGAGGGGGTTTGTGTGTTCTTTTTATTGGGTTTTTATGATGCGAGATCCCTTTTCCTTCCCTGACCCTCTCATTTCGAAAGGGTGGGGGAGAGAGTGCCCATGGAGAAATTTTGCCTTGGGAGTTAAAGTACACACTTGTAAAACACTTTGATGCGCGGCAGATTTGGAAGTAGAGAGTGGGAAAGGGTGATTGGGGGGTGGGGGGGGTTAAAATGCAAGAAAAAGTAGAAAACGGTGAGAGAATGAAGAATGAAAAGGGAAAGAAGTCCCCCCCGCCTTGTCATTGCAGTTGGTTGGAAGAGGTTTGAGACCTGACCCAGGCGTCAAAATGTTGTTGATCTTGCATCATGCCTGACACGACGTTCATACCCAGTCCAAAGTTTGGACCCGGGTGATGATGGCTCATCTGATGGTGTTGTTGCTGTTGGTGGTGGTGGTGGTGGTGGTGTTGCATGCCGGAAAGAACCATGTTCTGGATGGGGCTCTTCTGACCTTCGTTGTGATGACCATCTTGGTGCATGCTCAACCTCAGGCTGCCGTTGTTGTGCATGGGGCTTGGGGTCTTCGGTCCCGAGGAATCGAAGCTCGTATTGAACGAGTTGTCACCACCGGAGACCGAGGAAGGGTGGGAAGGCCAAGGTTGAGAAGGTAGTTCAACGCTACCCAATTGAGGTTGGGGTGGCATCGCATGTTGTTGTCGTTGGTCCACCGACGACAGGTCTCCACCTGGACCGTCGTCGACGCTGCCGCCACCGCCACCAACGTTCAACCTTGCCCTTGGGTCATGCTCGAACTGGTTGTTGAAAGCTTCCAATTGACCCCAACCTCCCGGGGGTGGCAGAGGGACACCGTGAAGTCCCAGTGCGCTGCCGCCGCCGGCGCCCATCCCAGGATGCATGCTCTGAGAACCCTCGTCGAACCCATTCTCTTGGCCATGTTGGGGGACCACAGAGATCCCCCCGTGGACCGAAGATGGGTGGTAAGCATACATCGAATCTTGAGCCTGACGAGGATTGGCGGCCGCCTCGTGATTTCCACCACCAAAGTAGAGATTGCTGCCGTAGCCAAAGTGTTCGCCCCCCCCCTCCGCCGCAGAGGCGGCGGCGGCGGCAGCCGCTTGCATGTATGCAGGGTCCATCAACTGGGTGCTGCCGGTAAGGGGGGTCACGAGCCCGTGGACCTGCTCGTAATCTTGACCGTTGCCGTAGGAAGAAGCTCCGCAAGCAGCAGACGAGGGATGCTGTCTCATGTTGTTCTGAGCCGCCTCCTGCATCAGCCAGGAGGGGTGCTGGGCGGTTCCTCCCTTGGACGAGAACCTTCTGGTCGACATGGAAGATTCTGGTCCTTCCGAGGTCGACCCTCCAAGGGCAGCGAGTGATCTTCTCTTGCCACCCGAAGCTGCCATGACGGCTGAGGTGGAGGCCGATTTAGACATGGCGGTCGAGGAGAAGTTCCTCTTCTTGGAAGGTTGCGACTTTTCCGCCGACGACGCCCCTGCTGTCCCGGACGACGCTGCCGTCGGTTCAGGCGACACCGACCTGGCCGGATCGAGGCCGTCCGAAGTGGGACCCTGCTCTGAGTCGGACCAGCCTTCGAGGGTCGACACGCCGACCGTCATGGGAGTGTCGGGGTCGACCTTGGACTCGCGCATCTTCTCTTCCTCCCTCGCTATCCGGTAGACGTCCATCAGGAGGCTGACCTTGTCGGCCTTGATCAAGGCGACTACTTCGGCCGTGGCGAGTTGCAGTCGAGCCACCTGAACCTTGGGAGACCTGAGGATGGTGAGCAGCAGCGAGTGACGCTCAGGCTTCATGAGGTGGTCCGGCTCCTTGTGCCTGACCCCTTCTGGCCACCACGATGGTTTCCCTTCCTCTCCCTTGTTGTATGGGCACCTGGTCTGCTTCTTTGGCTCGATGATCTTGATCCAAGCCTTGGCTACCGTCTTGCATACGCCCTGCTGAAGCTGGCCGAACCTCAACTCGAAGAACGCCGTCCTGGCCGCCATGTTCTGGAATCGAACTTCGAATTGAGGGGCGTGGCTGTTGGATGCCGTCCGGCTGAGCGGCAGGCGCGCCACGTTGTTGATGGTCGACTTGAAGGAGGTCTCTGAGCCGTCTTGGGACGACATCAGAGGAGCCGACTTGGGCGGATGGGCGAGGGAGCTGTTCTCGTCTCGATCGGTGAGCAAACCAGCCGTCCTGGGACCTCCAAGCCCACGACTCCGAAGGTAATGGTCGTTAGCTGCGCTGGTGTCAAGTGGGGCGATGGCTTTGGAGGAAGACCTCCGTTCGAACTTGCTCCTCGACGAGACGCTTGAAGACCCGTTCCTGAGCCCCCCTCTAGTGGTGTCGAGGAAAGGGTCGTCTTGGTCTGCAGGCGAATCGGTGAATTCGAGCGATTCTTCCCCGAGGCCTTCGTCCTCGGAAAGGTCGTCAGCTCCGACGGCGCTCCCTCGGCGGCTGTCTGTGAAGGGATTCGACCTCGTCTGCCCCATGCTCCCGGTCACGAGCTCCTTGGCTTCCTCTGCGATGCCACCTTTGACGAACCAGTCCTCCAGCCTTCCTTGCAAGGCCTCACTCGCGTACGTCTCCACGTCGCCCCTCGCCGAGACCCACATGATGGCGAAGTGGCTCCCATTGATGTACGCTGCTTTGCCCAGAGCCCTGAGTACTTGGTCCCTCTTGTTCTTGTAGTGTCTGTGTTGCCGCGAAGGCGAGCTGTACGGCTCTACTCTGACGGGGATGCGAGGCATCTTATCTCTTGATCAAAAGGGAAGGAAGCCCCTGGGGTATATGTAGAAGAATTGACAATGTGTAGCGACTTGAAACAGGAAGATGCACGGCTGGATCACTGTCCCGAACGAAAGCAGCCTCGAGGGATACTCTCGGGACCACCGGATGATGGCGACGGTGGCAGTGGAGATTGGAAAGAAGAAGATGGAGGTGAAAAATAGAAAGGCAGAAAAAGGGGAAAGAGAGAATAGGTCGGAGATACAGATGTTAGACCAGGCCTGTATGCGGGGGAATTCGTTCTCTAGACGGTCAGTCGTCGTGCGGGGCTGGGTTCCTGAAAGTGATGAGCCCTGTATGTTGGTATCGTGGCGTTGATGGTTTGGGAAGTGAGATAGGTCGTGGGGAAGGTCGATACGGAAAAGTTGATGGTGGTGGTGTTGGAGGTGGTGTTGGTGGTGGCAGTGAGTGGAGGCACACGGAATGTCGCCGGGCTACGGTCTGTTCAAAGTTGGAAGGGGAACCTGATGAGAGAAAGAAAGGGAAGAGAGTGGGAGGAGGGCGAGCGACTGCAGCTCGATTCACGAATCCAGTGGTCCTGCTTTTTGTCTTAACCGCTCGGACGGTTGCAACGGTCCAAGGAAGACGACGGGGGGTTGGTCTCAGAATTTGAGGCGCCTCTTGAATCTTTCACAGAGATGGTGCAGCTGGCACTGTGTCTGAGTATGAAATGGGGATGCGATGGGAGTTGGGAGAAAGGCCGATTGCTGGGTGAACATAGAGGGAGGGAGAAAGAGAGAGAGAGAGAGAGAGAGAGCGGCCTTGGGGTAAACAGGGAGGGTAGGATTGTTTTTGTTTTTCTGTTTTTTTGGCGGACGGAAGGGAGGAAGGAAACACGAAGGCAAGAGAGGAAGGATAACGGTCGACATGCACGAATTCGGGGCCTGCATGTCGTTTGTCGAGTGGCACAGAATGGAATGACATCTGGATTGGGAAACATTCCGAGCGGTCGACGGTTGGGCGGTCAGGGTCGAGATTTGGATTTATTTATTTATTTTTTTATCCTTCTTCGTTCTCCACCCTTGAAGCGCAGGAGGGGGAATCACCTCGAATCATTCAATCCTTTTGGGATGCCGTCATGAGCAGGTGTTCAGATGTCTCAAGTGGAGAGACTCGGTTAGCTCGGAACAAAGGATTTAGTATCCTTTTTTTTGTTTTCGTTTTTGGTTTTTGGTTCTACTTCTTCTTTTGGTTTGATTTGGTAGGGTGAGAAAGTGGAGGGGGGATCTGAGCCAGGAGCGAGTTGGACAGCTTGACTCTGAACCCAGGAGGAGGAAAGGGGGAGGAAGGGGAAGGAACTTGGAAAGCAGGGAGGCAGGCCGGTCGATGTCAGTGGCAAAAGAGAGAGAGAGAGTCATTTGAGTCAGAGATGGATCCAAAAGGTGAAACCTCAAGGTCTCCCCTGTAGAGAGGGAGGCAAGGAGGACGCTGTGGCGAATTCCATGTCACAGACCCAGAAACGAGAGGGGAGGAAGGGGGATAACGAGATAATTCTGACAAGGGTTGGATCTTTGCGGGGAGGGGCAGGGGGTAGTAGGTAGGGGAGGGAAGGAAGAGGAGGGAAGAAAAAGGTGGATGGAGGAGGGGATGGTGAGGAGAGGGTGTCGACGAGGGAATAATATGAATGCAAGTCGGTCGAGCTTGGGTGTGATTCGTAGCATTCCGATTCGGCCTCAGGTGGTGTGTGGGCATTCCAACCTGTGGAGTGATTTGGAAACCCCCCCCCGGTCGAATAACAGTCTCTGTCAGTGAAGCGTGTGTGAGTGACAGTCACACTCATCACAGTCACACACAGTGATGGCGAACTGCAGACGCTCGCCCGTCGATCCCTTTTCAAGCTCCGCTCGATATAGACATACAAAGGGGTCCGAGGAGGGAGGATCCCAAGTGGAACGGAGCAAGAGAATAAATAATAGCAAAAGCCTACCATGGTGATGGGAAAATTAAAAGCTCATAAAGAAGTGATAAAGGTGGGACCAGCATTGGGGATCTGTTTTCCTATTTCCCCTTCCTTTGGCTGGGCTCATTCCTCTCCTGAGTCCCGCCCTCCCACCTCCTTCTCCAGAGATGGTTCTCCGTCCCAGGCCACGCACGTTCAGACCCAAATTCCTACTCGGTAAGAGTCTCCCTTGATTCATCATCATCCTATTCAACCTTTCTTCTTGTTCTCCATCGACCCGGTCTTGGGGAAAAGCCTGGGATCCAGGCCCCCAAAAAAAGAAAAAAAAAAAAAAAAAAAGGTGCTGGGGGGAGGAGAGTCCGGGAACCATGTGCGAGTTCAATGTTGTTTACACCGTATTTCAAATCTAGTACCCACGGGATATCGTTCATGCAAAGTCGCAAGCGAGACAGGCATCTATTTCCCTGCCTCCTCGTATCGCCTCCCCTTTCCCTTCTTCGCAACCCCCTTCCTGACCAGGCTCATTTCGACCCTTCCCTCCCTCTCCTCCTCGTAAAGCAGTCGAGTCGTGGCGTGGCGAGTGAGCCCCTAGTGAAAGAAGATGGTGGGTGGTCAGGTGAAAAAAGAGTCTCGAAAGGTGATCGTATCCGAGTCGTGTCTTGGTCGGTTGTAACCCATCTTAAAATGTTCTCCACCCAATAGAGGTAGAGAGAAGGGGAAGGGGGGATGAGCCCTTTTGCTCCCTTTCAATCCAACCCCGAGGTCCACAGTCAGTGTCAAGCAGTAGGGTAAGCAAGGAGCATGGATGGATGCTGTCTGCGAGACGAAAGTGTACGTAGACTATCATGTATAGCACATGCATTCACCCAATAATGTGGTGGTAAGGAGAGGAGCAATCAAGTTCAGCCACCGAATCAACCCAATTCGTCCCCTTCCAGTCTGAACGGGGTCCATCTCCGAAACCTAGAATAGGACAGAGCTAGTAAAGTAGTTTCCATCCCTTCCTCTACCACACCATGCTCACCTTGAATTCCCTCTGGGTGGAGCTGTCGTTCCCCTCCCCCTTTGCCACCTGCCCGTGCTTCCCTCGCTTTCTAGCGCTGCGGATGCGTGGTCGGAGGTGGGGTTCGGAAATGCGCTTTGCATCCAAACCAGGCGCAACGATTCGACACGAGTGGATTGCAATGTGAATGGATGAATGGAGAGGAAGAGGACCCCACACCGATCCTCCCGCCTCCGAAGCTCGAACAGGGTCGAATCCAAAGCTCTGGCCTAGCCTCGGAAATGAAATGGAATAAAACAAAGGATCAGGTTAGGAAAGAGGAAAATGGATCAAGGGATCTTGGATCAAAGCCTCTGGATTCCAACCCTTGCAAGTTGGTTGGGATTCACTGACTCCAAAGAAGGGTAGGGGAGGACTTTCGAGGCTCTTCCCCTTCTTTTCTGCTTTCTTTCTTCTTCTTATCTATTCTTCAACTCACCTTTTGGCAACCAGAAGAAAAACCTCCAGTACCCGAATTCAGCTCTCATTTTCGATCGCAACCTTCGATTCTTCTTCTTCTTCTTCTTCTTTCTTTCAAGCTCATTCGCCAGCCAACTCGAGGTTGAATCCAAAAAACCTTCGATGACCAGGTGGGCTCAGGTCTGATTCAACAAGCCAAACCCACCAACCAACAAGACGTCGAAATCGACCGACTCTCCCCTCGGCCCATGCATTCACACCACTTTACACACAGGTGCATACACGACAGTGTACTTTACGTTGGATGCAAAGACGGTGATCATCCGCCCCATCCCTGAGATCGAAAGGTCGGATCAGGAAAGGGAAAGTTTCAAAGAAGAAAGAGGGCGAAGGGGTAAGGTGGGAGCATATACGAGATGGAAGAGGATATGGAAGGAGGGTAAAAATTGGAGGAAGCGTTCACGTCGAAGCCTTCCGGGCACGTACCTTGCATTTCTCTGGTTGTGGCATGCATGGGAGGAAGGGGGGGGGAAGGTGCGGCGGCGAAGACGCGCGCCTCGGAAGGGTGACCGCGTTCGCTTTGCCACGAGAAGCGGGGCGGGGTTGAACGAATCGAATTCCATTCCCTGTCCACTCGTGAGTCATGACTGGATCTCGATTCTATGTAAACGGAAGGGCGTGCGCGGCTTGGACTTGAAATTCGAGATCGACGCAGTGGGTGACTTGAAATCTTTAAGACTTGAAAAAGCTAAGAACGAACCCTCGTGACCTTTTGGACTCCTCCTCGCAACTAGCATCTCTCTCTCTCTCTCTGAGATTCAATCAAGACGCCACCCTAGAGATATGATCCCTTACTGTGAACCCCCCACCTCGATCCGACCTCTCCGGTCCCTTGTTGTTGTTGTTGTTGTCGTCGTCGTCGTCGTCGTCGTCGTCTTTTCAAGTGGCGAATAAGGGAGGGGTCCCTTAATCTCGAATTAGAAAGAGAAAGTGAGACTCTAGACAAGGTCTATTACCCCTTTGTTTCTCCCCCC
>KZ820139.1:0-21507 GCA_003144235.1 Violaceomyces palustris | reverse complement strand
TTCTGATCAAGCTCGACAAGCTTAGGAACAAGGCCAAGGAGGCTCGCCAACCCCTCTCCGGTATGGAGATAGAAAAATTCCAGAGGCTACTGAGATCGTTTGAAGTCTACGCAAAGCTTGTCTCCAACGATAATGGCGTCCACGTGCCTATTTCATCCACTCGGAACCAACGCTCCCGCCTCCCCTAAGCCTCTCTCTCTCTCTTACCCCCCCCCCCCCCCCCCTCTCCCTCTCTCCCTCTCTCTCTCTCTTTCTTCGGTAGAATTATCTTGGAAAACTGACATCAGTTCTCCCTCCTTTCACTCTCCCTTCTTCGGCAACCAAACTCAACCCCGCCCCGCACTCTCGACAATTCCAAGAAATTCCTGATGCACTTCAGCATCTTTTCTGCCCTTGTGGGTTTCTCCTCGGGGATCTTCGCACTCTACAACACAGTCCTCGCCACCCACTCGGTTCTCTGTGCCCCGCCTGCCCCCCCCAAGAAGCAATCTTCGTGAAGAAGGGGTTCTGAGCCGTCTCCCGTGCCTTCAAACCCCTCTCTGCTCACTATGGTCTTTTCTCGGTCTAGGCTCTTCCTCCGAGGGTCCCCCATACTTGCCTTCTCCGCCCCTCCATCCCAAAGTATTAACAATGATTTCCTTTCTTGTTCTCGCTTCCAGCATCAAACCTACATCACCGTCCTCGTCGTCATCATCATCATCATCATCATCATTAAATGTCTCCAAATTCCTTCAACGCAAAGCGGTCAAATCAGTCCACCCGCTCAGAATGTAAATATAAAGTCTCCACCTCATATTGTGTGTAATATACTGTATGTTCGCAACCACTGCCGCCACGTTCCTCCTTAGGCATCAATCAACTGAACTTAGGTTTGACCTGGACCAGCAGATTGAAAGCGTACCTAGACTTCCTTGAAAGCATGCATCGTTTCGCATCTCAATCCCCGCCCTGCTGTGTACGTGTGCCATGCTCAGCGCATACAGACGTCATGATACGATAATCCCCTACCACCCCTTCTGACCGCGCAAATCCTTGCATACCCGCGAGCGGAAACACGCTCTCGTAACCAAGCTTTGAACATCAAGACCAACGCGCAAGCGCACCTCATCTCGAAGACCGGGCTATCAACTCGGCAACGCAACTTGTATGCACGCTTCCGTCTAATCTTCCATCTGTTTCGATCCAAACCCGGGGGGTGGGGGGGCGGAAACATCTCTTCAAGACTTGAAGCAATGGCCAGGCCGCTCGTAAGAAAATTGTTCAAAAAAAGGAAGGAAAAGAATGGACGACAAACGGAAAACCGTGGTTCTCATTAGAAACAGAGGAGGATTCCCTCCGCTTGTTCTTCTGGTGTCTGGCAGCGGTGGGCATACAAAGTTTGGGACTTGGTTTTTCGAAAAGGAACAAAGGTTTGTGGAAATGATTCCGGGGTGGAATCCAATTGTTTCTAACTTGGCAAGGAAGTTCATCCCCTCTGCGTGAGTTCATTCACGTTGGGCTTGTCGGGCAAGGGCTTGTCGTTGGTGACGAAGTGGTTGTAGATCATTCTCTGGAGTTCGGGTCGGAGGGGGGGAGGGGTCCGAAAAAAAGGATTTTTGGAAAGAGGTGATGATGATGAGCGAGGGTGGGTTGGAATGGGAAAGGCATTTCAACCTCAAGACTTACTTTGAGATGGTCGAAATACTGGTTGGGCGGAGAGATTACATCGGGAAGGAGGGAGGAGAGAGAGAGGGAGAGGGAGAAGAAGGGAGAGGGGGAGAAAGAGAGAGAGAGATTTCTTGTAAGATCGTTTTGAGAAAAGTTGAATATCGCACAGAGTCGCAATGCCGTCCGACAGGGACCCGCCTCACCTTGAATTCCTTGACCTTGTCTTCGTTTTCCGGGGTAACAAAACCTTTCAGTGGGCGGATGGTCATGTGTTGGCTGGGTTCGAAGAAAAAGGGGATGCTGACTCTGTACCTGCTCCCCTTGTGGATGACTCGATGGAAGGTGGATTTGTAGGTGTGAACGGTGAGGGAATCAATAATGTCCCCGATGTTCACGATGAACCCGCCAGGGATCGGATCGACCGGGATCCAGGAGCCATCCTTGGCCTCAACTGTTCGGATCATATAGGTTGTGAGCATCAGTGTTTGCGTGCTCTGATCTAATTGTGTGCAAATCTTTGTCGGCTGCTCAAGGCAGACAAAGATGACTCACCTTGGAGGGATCCCGGAGTATCGTCGGCCAGAAGGAAGGTGAGGCATCCATAGTCGGTGTGGGCACCGCAGCTGATTCCATCTTCAGCACTTTTCTTGTCTTTCATCGGCGGATAACCGATGACTCTCAGCACCCTGAGGGTTTCGTTTTTTTTGTCATCCGCACACGTACATAGAAAGCAGTTTTGTGAGCGCAGGATTGGTTCACCGGAACGGTATGTAAGCTTGGAACTGAGAGACGCAGATGGAGACGATGTCAAACTTTTTCTCTCACCAGTACGGATCAGCTTGTAGCTCATCGAAAACTTCTTCGTGTCCCAAAGCATCGGCCATGGCCCTCATGAACGCCTTTCCAACGACCTTCCTGAGTCGTGAGGAAAGGGAAAGCAAGAAATGAGAATCGAGCTTGAATGGTAAGAAGAAAGGGGTAAAAAAATCCTGATCCCAAGAGGCATCAAACTGAAAGAATGCTTTTTCTGAAATGGTAACGACCTTACATTTTCTCGGAATATTCCAGCATGGTGCTTTTGAATCCGGGAAGGTCTTGCTCAGATGGCCATAGTTGAGAACCATTCAGAGGCTCTTCAGAGGGAAATTCAGGTTCCGGGTATATGTCAAGGGCCTGAGAAGCGAAGAAAGGTTTGACCGTAGTGTTTGAAGCGAAAGAGGGGCAAAAGAGCGTAGAATTCCAAGGCGGGGAAAAAGATAGGCCAAGGCAGGGAGATGGAGAGCGGATTATGGGACGGTAAGTGAACAAAATCAGCTACCGCAAAATAGGTACGATCATACCCTTACGGCCAAGGCCATCCGGACCCACCTCTTGCAGGTCCCTTTTGCCATACGTGACATTCTCCCCGATCCTTTGGTACCCGCGGACCTTGTCTTGGCTTTTGAAGATTCGGATGGCATCCTTCGACTCGTCAGGGAGCTCGAAGAACTTGTGACCCAACCTCAGAAGGGAATCGAGGTACTCTTGTGGGAGGCCATGGCTGCGATGGAGAAAAGAGGGAAGCCGGCAAGGTCAGAAAGTCTATGTTCTTCAGGTAGCGAAAGAGAATTGCTCAGAGAACTGCTCGCCATCTCCTTCAATTTTAATTATCACCTTTCGTTCTTCTTTTTTTCCCAACACCTACCCAACAACATAAAAAAAGCCTGATCAAGACGCAGATGGGGGTTATGTGTTGCAAAGTCGCGATGGTTGATGTCATGCCATCAGCTTTTTTGATAAGGAACACTTGGCCGGTTCCCTCATTTTAGAGGAGATACGGGAGAAAAGGGGGAGAGGGACTAGGGTGCTAGACTCACCATATCGACGGCACGCGGAGTCCAGGGACTTGGAGCACACTTCGCGCTCCTCTTGGGTGGATTCGGAGTCGAGGTAAGGTGAAATGTCCACGATAGGAAGCCTTTCTTTGCTTAGGCTCTCATGGAGTGATTCTTCGAGCCGATTTGACTTTTCAAAGTGGGAAACATCAGGCATGATTGGAGCTCGATGATTTGAGGCAAGTTTGGGTTGAGGGGCGGGTACGTTGCGTGAGGAGCAATAATTGGAAAAAAAATCCAAGAGATGACGATGAGGCAGATGCAGGCACTGGGTGAAGAACAATTTTCAGACTTTGGTTGGTACCAACTTCACGAAGGTGGATGAAAGGGAAGGCTTCCCTTTAATAGGTGTCCCCTAGCGATGCTTTGGACGAGCTCAAACATGATGACCAGGTTTTGCGGATCTGAGGGTGTGAGCATGGTCCAGCGCGTTAACGATTGAGCAGAGCGCCAAAAATGTTCCCACAAAGAGGGAGGCTTCTCAGGAGGTTTGAAGGAAGGAGGTGAGAGGACTTGGCTGCTTGTCCAAGGCAAAGCCAGGATGCTGCTTGTTAGATCTTTCACTCCTGACACGCAGACAGAAATCTCTTCGCTCCAGTTAGATGCTTCCCCTGTAACAGTCCCGCTGAATGGCTCGAACGACACCAAACGACAGCAAGCGCTTGCCATGGGTTTCTTTGTATTTTCTTTTTTTTCTTTTGTTTTTTTTTTTGGACGTGGGGGGGTGAGAGCGCCAAAGAGCGCTCGGTGCGCCCTTATCTGCGAAATCTGTGTAAGAAGTCAGTTACAGAGCGATCGTACTATATTGCCGAGTCCGAACTCAAGCTTTTTATTTTCAAAAATGAGGTGGGTGGGCAAATCCATCAGAGTCGACGAAAGCTTGGAGCAGATGGGAAGAGCTTGACCAACCCACATGGCCTTTGAGGACGAATCCACTCGAACCCGCATCACTTCTACCAATCTGATTCAATCCTTCTTTTGCGGTAGTTCATACCTTTTGACGCGGTTTGACTGGTTTGGCAGGAGGCACCCTTTGTCTTCTACATCTCGATGTGGTGGTCCCGTCCCGCTGTTTATGTTCCAAGCTATCGCAATCAAGACTCTGCGATTGTTTGCCAGAGGTGCAGAGAGGGGTTTGTTCATGAATCTCATCGGGTTCAGCAACATTCGTTAGCCAGACGAAGAGATCCTGATCTGTGGTTGGAGGAGCTTTGAATGGGGAGCCTCTCAGCAGCCTTCTTCACCGCCCATCTTGCGATTCAGATTGCACTCTGGTGGATCTCACCTGTCCCAACGTTTATCCCCTCCATATCGCTTTCCCGTCTTATCAATATCATCTCCACTCCCAGGCATCAACGATCCGATAAGGCTTCTTCTTCCTCGATCCGCTTACTCTTCTTCTATCTTGCCTTTGAGTGGGCCAAAGACGCCAAGCCAACCTCACGTCTGTTGGAAGATGTCCTCCTCCCGCTGCTATCTATACCTTCTCCGGGCATGATCATCGATTCGTGCTCTCATCACCCTGGAACAGGTATAAAGTCCATCAAGGTGTTTGCAATTACGGAAATGGGTAGAGCGCTGTGCTTTTCCCCTCCCCCCTCACCTCTTCCCTTGTCCATCTCCTTCCAGCTATTCCTCTCTCCCTGATTCTGGCAACCTCCTTTCCTGACAACAGCACTTCAGTCCCTTACGACCTCAAGCTTTTGAACTTCTAGGGGACTATCACTCGATCCAAACTATCCCAGTATGTCGGACTCAGATAAGGTCTCGATTGGAAACAAAAGCGGGAGTGAAGGTGGAGCCCAGGTGACCGTCAATGAGCTGGACAGTGGATACCAGAAAAACCCTGCCAATGACCCCCATCGAGGCCTCAGGATGAGACATCTTCAGCTCATAGCCATATCTGGGTCGATTGGAAGTGGGGTTTTTGTGTCCATTGGCAAGCCGCTTACCGCGGGTGGGCCCTTGGCCCTCTTGCTAGGCGTACTCATTTGGTCTTCTGTGGTTTTCGCCATCTCCAACTGCACCATAGAAATGTCCACACTGCTACCTGTGGACGGGGGTTTCATCACCCTGGCAACAAGATTCGTCGACGAGGCTGTTGGAATGGCTCTTGGATGGAACTATTTCATCACTCAGCTGGCTCTGGTCTGCTTTGAGCTCACCGCCCTCAACGTCATCATAGGCTACTGGGATCCGAACCTGAACCCCGCAATCATGATCTCGGTCAGCCTGGTGATCTTAGCCGCCATAAATCTCTATTCAGTGCGAGCTTTTGGCGAAGTGGAATTCTGGCTTTCCATCACCAAAGTCTTTCTCATGATCGGCCTCTTCCTCTTTACCTTCATCACAATGTGCGGTGGGAATCCGATCGGCGACAAGTTTGGCTTCCGATACTGGAAGGACCCTGGTCCTTTCGCTTCTTCAACTGCCACTGGTCGAGCCGAGTCCATCTGGTCTGCCATTTGCTGGAGCACGTTCGCAATCGTTGGTCCGGATTACATTTCGATCGTATCAGGAGAGGTCAAGAACCCTCGCCGGGTCTTGCCAAAAGCTTTTAACTCTGTCATCTATCGCATCTTCTTTTTCTATTGTGTCGGGAGTCTTTGCGTCGGTATTGTTGCCCCTTACAACGACAGCGGCCTGCTGGGAGCCATTTCCGATGGTGCTCCAGGTGCTGCATCTAGCCCTTACGTGATTGGTAGGTTTTGACCACAAGCGTTTGAGATTCTTAGCATTCATCCCAACTTTCGACTGATGATGTGGTTCCAACCATCACCATCTATTCCACCGTCCACCTTCCCATCCTCCCTTTCTTTTCCCTCACCCTTTTAGCCATGAAACGCCTCGGCATCAAAGGATTGCCAGATCTGGTGAATGTGGTGATTCTGGTCTCAATTTTCTCAACCACCAACTCCTTCCTCTACACGGGCTCGCGTTGCCTATTTGGTCTCGCCCAAGCCGGCCAGGCTCCCAAAGTGTTCCTGATCACCAACAAGCAGGGGACTCCTTGGACATGTGTCTTCTTCTGCTGCGTCATCTCTTGCCTCTCTTACCTGAGCCTTAGCGCTGGTACCTACAAAGGTAGGCTTCACCTTCTCCCTTTCCCCCGATTGGCTCTATCTCCACTGAGGAAAGCAGGTAGACTCCTACTGACGTGATGGCCAATCTCGTTCGCTTGCCCCTTCTCTCGCAGTTCTGAATTGGTGGATCAACCTGGTCACCTGTGCACAGCTCATCACCTGGTCCATCATAGCTTTGACCTACATTCGATTCAGGGCTGGTCTCAAGGCTCAGGGGCTGCTTAATACCGACTTCCTTCCTCAGAGGGGCCGATTCCAGCCATTTTCTGGAATCTATGCCATGGTCTGGGGCCCATTCGCGCTCGTTTTCAGGTGAGTTTCGCTTGTTGTCTGAAAAGAAGCTCGACTAGCCAAGCTTGTTCTGGCTAGCCAAAGTATTGAATCCCCTCTTTCGCCTTTCCTCGACGGCCGCCCTGACCCTTTGCCTCTTGGAATTCTCATAATTCATCCACCTTTACTGGATCGCTCATGTGTTCAGCGGATACTACCTCTTCGCGCCAGGTTCCTTTACCACGGTCGACTTTATCTTTGCTTATGGGAGTGTCTTGATCTTTTTGGCTCTACTCATCTTCTGGAAATCATATGGGCTGATCGTGAGGAAAGGCTCCAGGTTTGGCTGGATCAGGGCTGAGGAGATGGACTTCAAATCGGACATCGACTACTTTGAGAAGTTGACCTCGCTGAGTGAGGAGAAGAGGGCGAGCAAGCAGAGGTCCAAGCTTGACAGGGTCATCGATTTCTTCTTCTGATAGGGCCTTCCTTCCCATGTATTATCATTACGAAGAACTAGAATGATGGTTTTTAACGGGTTAGAGGGTTTGATGCGAATCACCAAGGAACGGGACCGATGGAGATTAGCGTTTGAGGACCTTATATCGTCCTAGTGGGGTGTGTCCCTCGAATTTGGTCTGGGCTAGGACTTGCGTGTATCGATTCCTGTGGCTGGACTCGCGTGGTTTGGATGTCCACGAGATCGTTAATCTGTCAAATAAAAAATAATAAAAAAAATAAATAATAATAATAATAATAATAATTATAAATAATAAATAAAATAAAATTAAAAAATATACTGTAGAATCATATTTGCCAGTTACTGTGCGCTCTGGGAGTGAAGCCTTCTCTTCTCTCGCTCTTCACACCACCACACGATCGAATCGACTCAACTCGTCCGGCACTCTACTGCTACACAGCGACAGAACATCTCATCTCCGCTTGCTCAGCGTTTGGCATACCGCAAGGCGACACTGAATCGATGATACCCTCTCCTCGTCCGTGAATGCTGTTCATTCCTTCCACTTGGTCGCCACTCGCTCGGCCATGAGATCCGATCAAGGTCAGAGCTCTCCACCGCAAACCAATACCAAGCCAAAGATCACACGTTCACGCCTCGGATGCTTGACTTGCAGGAGGAGGAGAAAGGCCTGCGATCAAAAAAGGTTGCCAGGGTGTGAGACTTGTCAAAGGCTTGGTCTGGTGAGTGCCTCGAGCAAGAGGTCGTTCAAGGCATATCCATTCTCCCTTTCCCTCTTTCTTCCCACTTTGCCTTCCTTCCTGTAAACTCCCTCCTCCCTAACTGACTCTCTGTGATTTCTCCCTGCACCAGACTTGCGTTTGGCCCTCCCCATCCGCTGTAGCCTCAAAGCCGACTCTATCCAACTCGAAACGTCCTCTCGAAAGATTAACACCTCTACGCCTTGGCCGAACCCATCCCTCCTCGGCTCAACCTCCTGAAGGAGTAGAAAGCTCACTACCTGCTCCCAGACAGAATGGGCTGCAGTCGTCAGGCCCCTTGCCTGGCTCTTCGAATTTTATTTCGTCAAATGAGGTCCTCAGAAATGTTGAACTCAGCCCCTCTCCGAACCGTGATGGCGCCAACGTGACAGGGTTACCTACTCCGCTGAATCTGACAGGGTCTGATACTCAAGGCCCCGTCGATCGCCAAGGTGTCGGACAGGATGGATCTTTAACACAAAGTGACGGCTACGATCCTAGCCCCTCTTCATCTTCATGGACTCAACTTGTCACACCCACCCAGGTCAATCACCAAACTGCAGCCATGACTCAGAATGCACTGACAGATCTACCACAGGATATTGAGGTACGTTTGTCATTCTCTACTCTAGTATTCACATGATTCCAAGGCCTTTTTCAAGATGATAAGCTACTCATGTACCCATCGGTCACCACTCATTTGCTACCAGTTTACATTTCAATCGTGGGCAGCAGAATGTCTGTGGCTCACCGCCCAACAACCTTATTTCACCTTGTCTGATTTCACATCCCAAGCCGAATCATCACATGACCATTCGAACACCAACGTTCCTAGGCAAGCCAGGAGTGTAGGTGGCTGCTCTCGGGTCAGCCGGAGGGGCAATCGCACAATTAATGATCGGATCAGGGATGGTATGGACATCCTCCGGACACCAACAGCCCTGGCAGAAGGGGATCGAAGATGCAATGATCACCCCTTCGACGATCATCGGTTTTTGCAACATTTCATCGCCGTGCTCTCCAACCTGATTTCGTGTTCGGGACCAGGTCAAAGTGGGAACGGATTTACAGCCTTTGCAAAGCTCGCCGGTCTTCCATCTCAGCTGTTGAGTCACGAGGAAGGGGAAAGTGTTCCTTCGCGGACTTCTTCGTACTTTCCCCGCGACGTACACGATGGAAGTGAAAATCCTTCTGACCCACCTCGTCAACCTGAGATCAGTGCCGCAGCTACGACGCCAGCTTTAGCGGCCCTGCAGCTCAGCATATTGGCATGGGCAAGCAAGCACATGGTCAATCAAGGAGAGGATAGATACGAATCGACATCGGAGAGATCTGGATCACAGGCGTCATCGGAACTCGAAAGGTTGCTGAAAGAAAGGAGATCGAGGGAGAATCGGGAGGATGCATCATCCTCTCAGATTGAGGACAAGGAGGATCTTACACTGCTTGCTGCCACACTCATGGTAATTTCATTCAAGGTGAGTGAATTCTTGCCCCATCCCCATTCAAACCATCCGCTTCTTCGGCTTAGGCTACAACGCCACAGCCTTTCCATCGATTTTTTCCAGCTCTAATTTTCGATGACCTTGGGTACCCCGGCCCTACAATCGCCCCTTTCCATCTCCCTTAGATTACCCGCGGCGATATCTGGGGGTTCTCTTTCTTCATGGAAGAACTCAGATTCTTGACCGGAAGCCTTTTCAAAATCGACTCCCACGACACGGAGCCTGGATCTATGAAACATCACTTGTAAGTATCCTCGCTAGCTTTCCTATTTGTAAGCACTGTACTCATGATTGATTCTTTTATTTCACTCTTTCTTTCATGCTCTCACTTTCTGTGACAAACAAACCCCTAGCTTTGAGAACGTTGCTTATCATGATGTCTTCGTAAGTGGACCAGCATCTCTTGCAGCTCAGGCTGGGTGGACTGTTCCGAGGGTAACCTGATCAAGAGGAAGATTCGAAGGAGAAAGGAAAGTGAATCTGGTTTTGCAACTGATGTGGGAAAATGGTGAAATTGACGTTTGAATCAAAAACAAAACAAAACAAAAAACCCCTCTCGAGGAAGTCTTCGACTTCTTTGCTAAGTGAACCTGTCGTCCCGACCGGTATTCTCTCGGCATATTCTCTCAAGAGCCCCCAAATTGTGAGGACGCTTACAGGACTGTCACTGCCGTTGTTGCTTACAATCCATCAAATTGGCCAACTTATCCGCGAGAGGAGATCCAGGATCAAGATAGCCCGTTGCGACGATGACGAAAGGACCTGGAAGGGTACAGCTGCAAGATTTTCTGATGAGGATCTTCTAACAGTAATCCGTGAAGCGCAAAAGCTTGAGCAAGACCTGGTCCAAGAAAAAGAGAGGATGGCCCTTTTGGTTGCCGGTAAGCTCATGCAGAGACACGACTCTACCTTGTTCGTCTCAAGTTCGCTAATATACCCTTGGTATCCACGGCTGTGTGCATCACGTCAGATCAACCTCACTTGGCTCCTCATCGCTATCTCCACGAAGTCCTGAGGACCACAGCTCTACTTCACCTTCATAGTTTCATCTATGGTCAATCCCCCCAGTGCCTGAAGATCCGGCTCTTTGTCAGGCAGCTTCTCAGTCTCCTGGAAGCCATGGCCGACGAAAATCTTCCAGGGTATTGCAGCCTGCACTGGGCGCTCTTCATCACTGGCTTGAATGCTACAGGTGAAGGGCATGAATCGTCTGCACTCGACGATCGAGCAAGGATTCAACAACTTTACGAGACCTTCAGGTGAGCACCAGGACTTGGTCAGAGAGCTGGTTTCGATCAATTTGCCTTACTTGTTTTGTAATTTTCTTTTCCTTTCCCCACACTCCACCCCCCTCCCCCCCCCCAAAAAAAAAAAAAAAACCTATTCAGTGATGACTTTGCATTTATGAACTTGGGAAGATCCCACAGGATCATCAAAGAAGTTTGGTCAAGGAATCAACAAGGTCGCATCTTCGTTGACTGGCTGGACATTGTGGAAGAGTTTGATTGGGAGCTTTTCTTGGTGTAGCTTGCATGTTGATTCACGCTTTTCGTGGTCTTGAAGCGGATCACATTCGAGGATTTCGGCAAGGAGTTCGCCTGTGGAGCTAGCTCTCCAAGGCTCTAAGTCTGTGTCACTTGGTAAAGCCAAGTCTAAGTGGAATCATTTAGAACGAAAAGGTGTCCTTCTGACCCCATGCAGCTACCCGAGCGCTCCAGCAAAGTACACTAAGCGCCCAGAGCGCTGAGCGGCCTGAATTCGCATCTCGAAAAACACAAGCTCTGCAGAACCTTAAAAAGTCGTACAGTGGGAGACAATTTCAAGACTTTGCCATCACCCGCTTCGCCATCGCTGCCTGTTCCCTTCTCCAAGGCTTCCATAACAGGATACTGAAGACCTAGTACATTCCTGAGGTAATATGCCCCCCAATCCCGTCCGAGCCTCTGCTCGATCCTCAATCTCCTGGGACTCGGGCCCAGCTTTTGAGGACACATCAACATTGGTCCTCACCATCCATTCGTACTCTTTGGACCTCAGGGTCTTCGAAATCCCAGACTCGGTCAAAGGCTCAGTCGATTGGGCCACTGTCGCAAGAGTCCAAGAGCAGCCCGATTCGACGGCCGGTGCGTATAGCCCAGGAGCCGAACCTACTCACGTGTTTTCTTTTTGAAGTTTCTCACCTTGACCTGTACGACGTACTTGCATCCTTCTAACCACTCTCCTTTGCCCCTCCTCAGAAAAGCCGATCCTCAAATGGTCCCATATCATTGATTCAAGACCTCCGCCCAAGGCCGAAGCCCTACCTGACGTTGGAACTTTTACGATCCTGGACGAAACTCATGTGGCAGAGGAGGGGATAATGTATAATCCAAAGACGGGAGCCAACCAGAGTTACGTCGAGGTTTGGGAGAGGTTCCCAGGGGCGGTAGATCAAGACTTCGTGGTCCTCGAAACCCTTGACGGCACTGGCTTCCTCGGCCGGGTGGGGGCGAGGGCCTTGGGCCTCCGACGATCATATCAGGGCCACTTAACCGCATGGAGGGCCGAAAAGCCCAGAGAAGACGATACTAGATGGAACATCCTGTTCCACCAGGTTGAAGGTGGCCTTGATCTGCCCTTACTTCCCGCCGAGAGCCCCATCGCTCTAGGTTGGAAGTTGGGCGATTCGATTTCTCTTGGCGGACTTGAGTTCATCGTCAAGGTCGTCGGTGGAAGTGGGGAGCCTTCGTTAAGTTTGAGCAAATAACTCGTCAGGTTCGTCAGCGATAAGAAAGCCACGTGGGACTCTTTGATTTGAAAATTTAATCCTTATCTGTTCCTCTTCAAGCGCGTGAGCCGCGCGCGCTCCAGGCGTTCTCTGCCAGTCTCCAGAAGTTTCTTCGGTGTGTTGAAACGAGGGGACGGGGAAAAAACCCCTTTTCGACCGCTCCTGGATGCAAAGCCATATCCCAGTGATTTCAAAGGCACACTGGAAGAATCTTGAAGGGGGGCTCCACAGCTCACACGCTTGCCTAACCAAAGCTACAGAGAATCTCGAGCATTGATCCAATCTTCTATTTTCTCTCTTCGATTGTCCCCCAATCTCGATGTGGTAATATTTACATCGAAGCAGTCGTTCCAAAATATCACCGTAGAAAATTAAAAGGGGGTGGTGGGGGAAAGGCGGGGGGAAGAGAGGAAAGGCAAGATCGAGTCCATGGGCCATCGAAAGGCTAACAAGCTAACCGAACAATTAGAAATCTTTGAGGATGTGTGTGTGCATGTGTGTTCTAGCGAATCAGCGGACCCTCCCTATGTAAAAGTGGGAAAGGAGGAGGATGAAAGAGAAAGAAAAAGTAAAATGTTGAAAAAAAAGAGAGAGAACGAACAGAGGACTTTCACCTTGAGACTCCACTGTCAAAGAAGGCCACCCTTTCCTTCAATGTCATTCCCGTGGCCACCTTCGGAGCCGATTTCGTCTTTACCGGGCCGGGAGAGGAGGGAGAAGCGGTCGCAAGACCCTGGGCCGATGAGGACAACTTGTTGGGTGACGACGAGCTCGGACCATCCATGGATTGAAACTTGGAAGGCGAGCTGGATGAGGAGGATGAGGGCGAGCTCAGCGTCTTTTTGGGAGAGAGACCTCCCGAGCCCATCCAGCTTACCGTCGTCGTGACGTTGCTGCTATTCTCGTTCACAGAGCTTGCTCCCCCTCCTGCTCCATTCGAAGAATTGGAGAGGTAGGATTGGGCCCTGGCCCTGATAGCGTTGCTGGCGTTGGAGGAGGTCTTGATCTCGGAGGCCTCCACGGGAGGGACGTGGTTCGGGTTGGCAAACTCTCCCGTCAAGAGCGGGGAGGGAGAGGTTGACCTCCTGTCGGTCAGACCCGTCTGGTTCTGGTCCTTCTTCAGCGCAGAGAAGGAAGAGGGCGAGGGTGAGGTCCTTCCGCCAATGTAGCTTGAAGCTCCAGCAGTTGTAGTTGGACTTGTCAGGAGCGATCGAGACCGCTCATCTCTCCCTGGTGGTGATTTCAGAGTGGCTGCAGTCGCGGTGGATGAGGATGAAATGTTGTTGTTCCTGGATCGCGAAGTGGCGGGATCAAGGGTCTGAGATCTGCTGTGAGAATATCGACTCGAGACCTTTCCGGGTGAAGCTGTTCCTGCCGATCTCACGGGGGTAAGACGGCCAGGCGAGTGGCTGTAATCGTCGCCAATCCTTCCGCCAGTGGCGGTCACATCGCCTTCATCCTCCTCCTCCTCCTCTTCTTCGTTCTCTTTCATGTCTTCGCCCCCAAGCTTGTTGGTGGAGCTAGCAAGCGAACTAGAACGAGATCTACTATCTCGACCTACAAGGGCTTTTAGCCTTTCTTCGACGCTCTGCTCCCTCTTCTTGCGGGTAAAGGAGCTGGCACCGCTACTGATCGAACCGGAGTCGGAAAGGGATGGGCTCGAGGTCCTTGAGACGTGGTTTTTCCCTGCTGAAGTGCTTGCTGCATTGTCGTACCTCTGGAAACGGGATGGAGGGGGAGGTTCGAGGGATGGTGTTGGCGAGGTTGACCTTCTATCACTGGCGTTGCCAGGGCCGGGGGATATTCTTCCTGCCCTCATCGGCTCCCCCAGAGCGGTGGTGTACCTCCTCCTTCCAGAGGGGCTGACGCTCCTCTCCCTGCTGTTGTTGTTAGATCCACTGGTGTTGATCGAAGCAGCCGACGAGTTGAATTTGCCCTCGTCCTTGTCGAGGGCAGGCCTAGCTCCAGGGGGAAGGACAAGCGACGATGCCTTCGACTTTGCCGAGGACGACGAAGCCTGCGTAACCCTCCTATCCAGGCTGCTGGCGTCAGGCGCAGGAGAAGGTGAGGGAGGGGCCTTGCCTACGGAGCGAGGAACTGCACTGTTGAAACTAGCGCTCGAAAAGTTGTTCATCCTGGATCCACCAGTGAAATTACCTCTCTTTTCTTCAGCATTGCCGGTCTCTGCCTTTGTGCTGCTTGGGGAACCTTGCTCGGCCTCGGGAGAAAGAGGTATTGAAGGTTGAGCCAGAGGAGAGCCGAAATTGGGCCCTACGGCTAAGGTTTCTTTGCTGATTGAACCAATTCCGGTCGATCTCCTAGGTCCCGAGGATTCAGTGGCGAGGTCGGAATAGGGTAGTCCACCTCGGCGAGCAACAGCTGCAATCAGCTCTCTGCCTTCCTTAATCTCCTTGGTGGCAGCTTTCAGCTGGCCTACCTCGTGTTTCATCAATTTTGTCATCTGCCCGACCCATCTATCCATCTCCTCATGCTGACTTGAGGTTTCTGGATTGAAGCCTTGCCTCCTGCCTGCAGCAGCTGGATTGTATGCTAGCATGGCGTCCCTCTCGATATCGAGCAAGCGAGTCTCGAGGCTTCGTATCAAGGGGACAGAGTAGCGTTCGAATCGGTAGAATCGGATCATCATCTCCTGAAGCGCTTGAGTCAAACTCATATCGATCGGCATAGGTCCAACCCCTGGTGAGAGACCTCCGGAAGCGTGGGATGGTCCAGCGACAGGATTTGCCCCAAGGCACCCAGGGCCCTGACCGCTGGCGACCTGTGGATTGGGCTCGACCGCGGTGCCAGGAAGGGGGGGGGGTGGGTCGATCTGACGTCTCTTTCCCTTGGTCGGGCTTCTCCGTACTGGAATCTCCTCCTTTTCCTCTTCTCCTTCTCGATCTGCATCTGCATCTATTTCTGGCTTAATACCTTTTTCTGACTTTGGTGGCAGACTAGGAGCAGGGCCAGATGCGCTTGACCCGCGGTGCTGGTGCTCTTGTTGCTGCTGCGGCTGTGATTGATAGGGAGGTTCTGTTGCCAAAGCAGCAAATTGCCTGTTTGCATCCGTCTGTTCCCTCGCGAGTTGCTTAGAGCGAGTCTCTTGAATGATTCTTGAAGAAGGAAATGAGGCAACGCGAAGTCAGCGATCTTTACTTGCCCGGAAAATGGAATCCAAGCGAAATGGTAAGGCGAGGGTCAAAGAGATAGGGGCGGTAAGGGCGGGAATGGAACCAAGCCCAAGCTCCGCTCCAAAGAAAAGGCTCAAAAAGACTCACCTCTGTGCTGGGGTCAAACTATCTTCCAGCTTGCTCAGACCATCGGTCTTGGTGTTTGACTTGTTGGAATCGTCGACAAACGTTGGAACAGGTTTCCTTCCCGGAGGGCTTCTCCTCTGAGGACTCTCTTCGTCAGTCATCTCTTCATCTGTCCCTACCGCTTGCTTGGGAGTCCAAGGAACATCTGTCAACGGATCGAAACCCTTTTGCGTGATTGGTGCATCTATAATCTTCCTCCTTTCCTCATCGACGATCTTGCGCGCTAGCCGTTGCGATTCTCGTTTCTGTATCATGGCTTGTCCCTCGAGCTCGTCGAAGCCGGCTGGTCCCCGGCTCAAGAAATTTGTCGCCTTTCTTGAGGTCGTAGGGGACCGAGGTGGTTGGCCATACGGTGCATGGTCTTGCTTTCCCGGGGGAAAGCCAGTATTGTCAGAGGCTATGTCTGTTTGTCGATTGCTGTAGGTTCCCGGACCCTCCCAGCCTGGCTCTCCTTCGCCAGGCTTCGGACTCCTTCCGAACATTCCCTTGAACCACTTTCCAGCACCACCGGCGTTTGGGGAAGTTCCTGGAGCAAAGCCCGGGCTTTTGCTCATTTCCCTGGTCTCCTTGTTTCGACGGTGAAAAAAGCCGGGCGATCCACCAGGTGAGACGGATCCAAAAGGTGAGGCTCCGTTACCATAAGAATAGTCGGTATCGTCTCCGTGCTCCCTGGAGGCTGATCGTGCTCCACTGGGTATTTTGATAGGCGATGGCAGACCATTTACTGGAGCAACCGGAGGTAAAGGTCCGCTCACTTTCCTCTGCTTACCAAATCCAAACGATATACGCCTCGCTCGGGTGGTGTGAGCTTGATCTTCCGAGTCAGGCTCGGACTGCAGGAGGGGAGAGTGAGAGTTGTGTCCCTTGGCATGAACAGCGGAAACACCGGTCGAGAGTGGAGAAGGTGTGGCTAGAGGGCTAGATTGGCGAGGAGAGGTCGAGTACTGGTACGAGGTCTGATCATCCTGTGGTCGATGGCTGTAGCTCGGAGATGGTGGAGCCCATTGGCCGGATGAGGAGGTAGAGCCGGGAAATTGCCTCGGCCCTCCTATGGCACCAGACCTCCTTTGTTGCTGCCCCTGAGCGTCGAGCTGTTGCTGAGCCCAGCTCTTTGGGCCGACGCTGACCAGAGATTTAACCTTGGGCTTGGGGGAGGAAGAATTGCGGGTGGACGGGGTAGGGCTGGCTGTGTTTCTGCTTCCGCTGCGAGATTTTTCCGGCTGCTGACCTCTCTGTCCGGATCTTCCCCTGTCCCTAAGGCCCTTGACGAAGCCACCGGCAGTCATATTTTGCGGGCTCGTAGGCCCTCGGGGAGGATTGAGGGGCCGGTAGTTGTTGGCGACAGATTCTGGCCTTCCATCACTCGAGCTGAGGGCAGTTCCATATCCGGTTCCGCCTCCAGGACCTCCTGGGGGTACTCCCAGGCTAATCGCAGATGCCAAGGGCTTGGACTTGGACCTTCTGTAGTTTAGCTGTGCGCCACCTCCAGCTTGATGGTTTTGCTGCAGATCATCGTCCGAGTCGTCCAGCTTCATCCTCCTGGCCGGCGAAGAGGGAGGAAATCCGTAGCTGCCCGAATGAAATGATGAGGGTGAGACGGGCGAGTTTGGAGCTGAGTCGAGAGTCACACCACCGGGTTGCTTTGTGACGGTCTTGACGACAAATGCAGCTTGCTGGGGGTTGGGGGAGGATTTCCTTGACCAGGATGAGTACTGTTGCTGCTGTTGAGCCTGGGAATTTGGGGAGGATGACCTTGAGCGGTTGAATGGCCAGAAACGGCTATTGCTGGATTGCGAGTGTGAGGGAGAGACGGGCTGCTGGTGTTGGTAGTGATCGGGTTGATGCTGTGGAGGGGCGAAAGACGCTTGAATGGGTGAGTGGGTCATGTTGAAAGGAGCAGGGGGGGGGGGGAGGTGAGGGCAAGAGTTAGGGCGTTGACGCCTGTGGTCGGTGATTATGTTGTTCCTGGTGGTAGTTGGTTTTTGCGATGGTGGGGAAGAGTGGTGGAAGGAAGGGAAGGACACGGGGATTGGAGATGAAAAAACAGAGTGCAATAGAGATTGATGATACGGGGTCCAAAGGGAAAGGAAGGAAAGAAATTGGGGAGGGGGACAAAGGGGCCGGCTGACCAGGGAACCGAATGAGCAAAGTGGTGAAGGGGTGATGAGAAGAGATGAGAAGAGATGAGATCGATGGTTGTTGCCCTTTTGAGAAAGAAGAGAGGTGTGACAGGAAACGTAGGCAAGCCAAAGTCTCAACACCGCACCCCCTCCACACACAGGGTCGAGCAGTCCACTCCAAGACTGCTAAAAGAAGCATGCAGGTATGATGACCTTGGCCCACCAAAAGTTGCCAGCGACCCTTGCGAATACGAGGGGCAAGGAGAGCAGCTAGAGAGGTTCAGACAGGGTAGTCGATGAGTGGCGACGACGGGCGAATGTCTGGTGAGACGGGGTGGAGAGATGGAGGGAGTGGAAGAGGAGGAGGAGGAGGAGGAGGAAGCGGAGGAGAAGGGAGAGGAAAGGGAATCGCTAATAAAGCCCAAGCCACCCGTAACTTGACCCTTTCACACGGATTGGGGGTTGGGACTTGGGCATCGATGCTCTTACGATTCAGGGGTGATTCCACATCTTGATTTGCATCCCTCTCATTCAATATGACACAGCTTTACTCACAAGTCACAGTCAAGTTGACCAGTTCTCAGTCTGACCAGTGAGTTGTGTGTGGCCTTTTCAGCGTCAGAAAGTTGTGAGTTGGTGTTGGCCCTTTTCCTGGCTCGCCTAAATCGTGTTTAGGGGCTTGATTTTGATTTACGTGGGATTTTCTTCTGTATGATCCCACTTGAACCCTCACTCCTAAGAAAGCTTTCAACTCAGATTCCACCCGCACTGCAGACGCATAACAAACACACACACACACACGGTTGGATTGGGGGCCGCGTCTCCCGATCAAATCCTCACGTGACGTGATCCTCCCGATGGATTGTCTAGATGGACCAACCCCGATGGAGCAATCAGCGAAGTGTGATATGAGCATGGCGAGATCCAGAAGAGGAGACGGACATTGCGGGAAAAGTTTATAGAGGAACATGCAAAGAATCTCTGACTTGGTCATAATCTCAGTGGTGTGTTCGAAACTGTAGTGACTTTGACTGTATGTACAACATGAATAGTGATTCGATCTGTGTGGTCATGATTTGGAGTGGGTCAAGGCGTTAACAAGACTTCATCCCAGTCGATCTATTAGATTCGTAGGTGAATGAAGCTCTCTCTCTCCCCCCTTCTTTACTTCATCTTTAACGTACTATAGGGATGGAGAGTGGAGACACATCCAACGACACACACCCACCTCTTTCAACGGACCGACCCACTCACACCCGCCATCCAGTCACACAAGTCAAGGGTCATAGACCAACACGATCGTCACCCAGCTCTGAACCTTTTCATTCAATCCTCTCTCACCATCACACTGACTAAACTGCAAACTTGACCTCCCCCCCCCCCAACCCCCCCAACCCCAAAGTCGACAAATCACCCACTCTTCCATCAACCCACCCCTCGCCACAGGGTAAAAGATCCGGGGAGGGGGACAGCGAGCAACAGCGCAAAACTCGAGTCAAAAAGGGGGGGGGGGAAAGTCGTCCGGATCTCCACCAACCCTCTTCAGCCTGACACCACTGTCACCTTTGGCCTCTTTGATACTCAGGACGAAATCACTGATCTATCACACTCGTACTATCCCAGCCAAAGTCACCAGGTCACAAGCCACAACCAAATCCATTCCTCGTGATCATAGCGACCAGCCCGCACTCTACCCTTCCCCTCGCTTTCCCTTTCCCCCCTTTGTTGTCTCTCTTGCTTCATCCACCGAGCAAGATGGACGACGATTCGACCCTCGAAATGTCGGCTGCCTACGGTGAGTCGATCGGAAATCGCCCCGCTTTCATAGTTGTTCTCTCTTCCACCCTTCTCGGCTCAACCAAATCCTTGGTTCATCCTTTCCCCCTCGGCTCGTAGACTTCTTGTTGAAGTTCATCATCATAGGCGAGGCCGGCACCGGAAAGTCCTGCCTTTTGCATCACTTCATCAACAATCAATGTGAGTTCATCACTCCTAAACCCCAAGTCGCTTGAGCATGCAGCCTCACATCTCTCGCTTTCCCTACACCCTAACCCCCAACGTACCACAGTCAAGGAGCACTCGGCCCATACCATAGGAGTTGAATTCTCGAGCAGGTTGGTCAAACTTGGCAACAAGAGCGTAAAGTTGCAGGTAAGTTTACTCATCCTTTGGGTCCAGTATCTCCTCATCGGAAAGGAGGACGATACCCTGAGTTCCCAGCCTCAGTCAGGCAGGAAAACTCACATTTTCTCGCCACCCTCCCATCATTCTTCAACTCCAGCTGTGGGACACAGCAGGCCAGGAAAGGTTCAGATCGGTGACTAGGAGCTACTATAGAGGTGCTGCGGGTGCGATACTAGTTTACGACATTACAAAGTGAGCTTTTGAGGCGTGGGGAGAAGCTTTCTTGGTTGACCTGGCATTCGCATCTAAAATGGTGGCCGCACTTATCGCCATTCACCTAAATTGATCGAAAAAATGACCCTTGCTCCCCTTCCCCTTCCACACCCTTTTGTTCCGGAAAAGGCGATCGACCTTTGAGCCTCTGGCAAGGTGGCTGACAGATGCAAGGGCACTCGCATCCTCGGATCTCGTCGTGGTGTTGGTGGGGAACAAACTAGATCGGGAAGAAGAGAGAGAAGTGGGCTACCTCGAAGCCAGTCGGTGGGCAAGCGAGAATGGTGAGTTTAATGGAGAATGGGCCATTCGCTCACCACCGATGGACTGTTTCTCATGATCCAACCCTCTGCACGCCGTGGGTCTAACATCTTCTCCGCATTCAGGCTGCATGTTCCTGGAGACCTCTTCCTTGACGGGCGAAAATGTCGAGTCGCCTTTCGCTCTGGCCGCGAGGTCGATCCTCCTGAGTATCGAAAGTGGTAGGTTGGACCCTGAAAAGGCCGGGAGTGGTATCTCTTATGGCGATCGCGCTTTACGAAGGGTTGGCAGTGGCAGTCGTTTCTCGTTCGCTGACGTCGAGACACGACGTCCGAAGAACACGGCGCTCAGGCTGAAGGATGCTGTTGGCGAAAAGCTCGACGGCTGCTGTTCCTGAAGATTGGCCTTCCTTCCGAATCTCAAGTTCCACTCGTTTAGTAGACCCCCTCGTAGCAAGCTCTTCCAAAGGCCTCCCCCGAGAGAGGACACGTCCAAGACTCTCCCTTACTCTCGAAAACGTGTTAACTTGACCAAACCGCCCCAGGTCTACAGGCCCGCTTCCCTTCAAGTTTCGTACAAGCAACGTCGGATTCACCCAAAACTTGAATCCAAGTATACCTCCCAGCAAAGAAGAACGCAAGCAGATGTTTCAGCAGCTAAATCAATGTGGGCGAATCGAACGGATCGCTCCCATCCACCAAACCCAATGCAAGTCAAACCCTCCTTTCCCCCATCCTCTTCTCTTTAGCAACCTCGTTTTTATCAACGTGTCAATGTCACCCTTTGATCTTGACCGACCCAACATCCACCCCTCTAGACACGACTTTCAGCCCCGCCTCGCCCCCCCTCGAAAAAGAGCTCAAATCTTGATGCAGAACAACATCTACAGCTCAATGGTTATGGGGGCCCACCGGAACACCACCTTCATCCATTCGGATCAGCTTCAACCCCAAGCCACCCCATGGATCTAATTTTTATCGTCACCTCGAAAAAAAAAAAAAGAAAAAAGAAAAAAAAAATTCCCCCACCCCCGTTTTTCCCTCTC
>KZ820138.1:0-21539 GCA_003144235.1 Violaceomyces palustris | reverse complement strand
TTTTTTTTTTTTTTTTTTTTTCAAAAATCCATGAGGACATCCTTTCATGGTTTTCATCTTTCTAACACCACATGCTGCTGCTAGCATCTGAGCGAGGGGTAGGGGTTGAAGGAAGGATGGCGGCACTCACATGGAAAGGCGTAGATCTCCGCCGAGAGGTTCTTGGACCGAAGGTAGGAGTAGAGTTGGGCATCGGCCAGTTCCAAGCACGTGTCGACCAACTTGAGACCCCTGTGAACGCCCTCGAGCGTGGGCTGGACGTAGAGCGGGCAGCAGGTCTCGATGAATCTGCTGAAGCAGTGAAACGCCTCTAGCTCGGTGGGTAGGGTGTAGAGGAAGGGAGCCGCCAGTACGTTCATGCCTTGGACGTAGCTGAAATCGTACACCGGATGTCTGTTGTTGGACGAGGGATCGGGATCGGTGGGTGACTCTGTTTGTCATGACCCTCACCCCATCGTTTTTGGATGTGGATGTGGATGTGGATGTGGATGTGGATGTGTGTGTGTGTGTGTATGTGTGTTTTTTTTTTTGAAAGGTTGAAGTAAAGTGGGCAAAGGAGGAGTCAGAAAACGACGACTACTGCGAGTTAAGGTATCACATCCTTCTCAGACATCGATCGAAAATGGGGATCGGAGTGCATCCATCCCCACCCCAGCTGTGGTCGAAAGACCGCATCGATGACCAGAGCAAGAGGCTGACAAAAGAACTGACAGGGTTTCGCTGGGCGGCGAAAAAAAAAAAAAAAAAAAAAAAGTGGGGAAGGGAGTGAAAGAGACAATCTAAACACACCATGAAATTTCCAAACGAAGGCCTCGAGCAACCTGATCAGCTTCTCCTCCTTGACCTTTTCCTTGAAACCCTGATCGGTCGCCAAGGTTCGGAAGGTGTCGTTCCTCACCTTGTCGTGAACGGGGGATTTCCCTTTGGAGACGAGTTCGAGGTAAGGGGAGATGGGGAGTTGCCTGATGTCCAGCAAGAGTTTCCAGACCACCGACCTGTAGGTGCTCTTGGAAGGGGTCAGGTGCTCGTCGCTCGGGATGCCTTCCGTCAGGATCATCCTTCTCAACCTCTTCATCGACTCTTCGTGTTCGGTTCGGTTCCTGATCGAGTTGTTGGAGGTGGGGTTCAAGTTTCGTGCAGTTTGGGGTGGGTGATGTTGTGGTCTGTGGGGTTGGTGATTCTCGGAGGCGAGTAGGCCTACGCCTCCACCACCATTTCCTCCAACCCTTCTACCTCCTCCATGGCCGAATTTGGAGCCTACGGACTTGGACTTTCTAGGTTGTTGTTGCTGATTCGGAGGAGGATGGTTGACGTTTGGATTCTGTTGGGGTTGGGAAGCGAAGCGTGACCCAGCATCCTGATGGTTTCTCTCCCTGCGAGAAGGGTTCGTGTTGCTGTTGTTGATCGGCTTACTGTGAGGCTCCTTCCGACTGTTGGTGGTTTGATGCCTGGAGAAGAACTTTGACCAAGCTGCTATGGATGGACTTGTCGGTTGGTCTGACGGCTCTAAGGTATCCGATACCTTGGTCGTGGACGACGACATGAGGTGCAACAGATGAAGGTTCTGATGTGTTGATGTGTTGGTGTGTGGAGTTTGGGTGATAGGATTCGAACGTGCTGGACCAAGTGGACAGTGAGGAGGTGGCGGTTTCGCGATCCTCCTCCGCCTCCCCCCGCCCCCTTTCACAAATATCGGATGCACGAGCCCGCTCCCAAGCGTTCACACATGGAACACAACACCGAACCACTTCCCAAGATGGAAGAAAGACCATGCCCAAGCTCAAGCCAGACGACCAAGCGGCGATGGAAACAATCTTCCATGATCGTTCCACCTCGAATCGATTCGATCAAGGCTGCAAAAACCCGTCACGGAGGATATAAATCATCAGATTGCATTCCGTCAAAGTCCCCCCCCCCCCCCCCAAGCATGTTTGCTCCCCTTCTTCAGACCCTCTCGAAAAAGTACTCGTAAGCATACATGCTCAACCCTTTGACCCCGACATCCCTCTGTGGTTCTCCCGTCTGCCCATCCACCTCGCTAGAGGACGAGAAGGGGGCTTTCACCACCTTTTCGTCGTTGAAGAACGTCCACCCTTGTTCTCCTTTCTTCGCATCCTCCACGTCCACGCTCTTCCGCACGTGGCAGACGTAGTGCCCGGAATGGACCGAGGGTCCCTTGTGCGAGATGAAAGATCTGATCTCGTACCTGGCAGGTAGCAGGTCGGATCCACCGAATGCCTTGGCGCCTCCAGCCTCTTGCCCTTCGCTCTGACCGACCACGGTCTCCTGGACCACCTCCTCGCCACCTCCATTCTCGTCATCGCCTTCATCGTCAGGATTGTCGAAGAGCCAGGCGATCGCCATCTCGCTGTTCTGTCCGTTCAGTCTGAGCGCCTTTAGAGCTTTGCCCCGACTGAATCCCATCTCCTCCAGCATGGAGGTGTCGACACCGCCGTTGTCACCTCCCAAACCCTGCTGTCCTCTTCCTCCCTCACCCGCACCGCCGCTCTTGGGCAAGTACTTGTCAAAGTCGATGGGATCGTCGATGTCTTCATCTTCCATGTGCGCGAACAGCCAGTTCATCGCCACCTCGGCGTCTTTGCCGTTGCCTGTCTCTAGAAGAGCTCTCTGGCAACGAACCTCTGGGAAACCCATCGAGGTCAGCTGTGACATGACACCTTCATCAAAACTGGGCGTTCCGCCTCCTCCCTCCCTCTGGTTTATGGAGTCGTCCTTGTCGGCCGGTAGTTCAACCTCGTCTTGCTGCTTTCCTCTCCCCACGTACCTGTCCAGCTCGAATTCTCCGAGAGGCACCACGATCGGCACTTCGACCTTCTGAGGCACCCAGTTGACCAGCTGGAACCTTCTCACCTGCACCGCCAGAACCTGAGGGAACGTCTTGAAGTGCGTCTGCTTGGTCGCTTTGACGTCCCTTTGGCAAGATGGGCACCTGTAATCGAGCTGCTCGGGCGAGGTGAAGATGTCGAGGCATTCCGTCAAGGATACCGGCTCATACTCCACCTTCGGCCCTGGCGCGCTGGGCCCCTCGGCAGCTGCCTTGCCTTCCTCATCGGATGCCTCGACGATTTTCTCCCTCAACGGGACCGGCAATGAAATGCCGGCGTCCTGATTCTCGACGGTGTATCTGACTTTCTTGCATTCATCGCATTGCAATCTATGCTCTAGTGCGAACGAGAAGATGCCAGTCGGATCCTCCGTCGGACATCCAGATGTCGTGGCGTTCCTGCTCGAGGTGAGGCTCTTGGATTCCCTCTGGATGTGAGAGACCAGGTGCTTGAAGAACTCGTCGGCGTCCTGTTGCCTCATCGTCGAGAATTCGTCGTGGCCCTTGCCCACCAGCGATTTGAACATGGATGGCCGGATACCAGCTTGGAAGATGGGACCCTCCTTCTTGGTCTCGGAGGATTCCTCGTCCAGGCTGCTTTGCGGCATCGCACGTCCCCCCTCCGTTCTTGGGACGGCGTACCTGCCCGACAGGAGACCATCGGCGATCTTACACATCTGACACTCGAAGCAGTCGGCGGGATCCTTGGTACAAGCCAGCGTGTGAGGCTTGTAAGCGTCCAGGTACCTGGTCTGGAAAGTGGGCAGCGAGAAGATAGCCTGGAGGACAGACGCCAAGTAGCAACTGTTTCCCAGGTTCCTCAGGCCGGTGAATCCGGGTCCAAAGACAGGCTCCAGTTGCTTTCCGTCTTCGCCGGTCATGTTGAAATCGAACTTGAGGTTCTGTTCGAGCTGAAGTTCGGTCATGCTCTTCTCCGTCTTGGAGAGGTCCATGACGTTGATCCCAAAGTGAGAGAGGTGCTTGGAGAGGGAAGGGTCGATCCTCGCGTCGTTGCAAGCGTAACAGTAGACGTCGGCGGTGCCTTCGGCCGTGATGGTGCCTTGCTTGACCGAGCAAGGGTGGCCCGTCTCCTCAAAGTGAGACAGCCCATGACTGTTCCCACCCACGCCTCCAAACTGAGCCCTTCCGCATCCCAAGTTGCCGCAGGTCAGACATAACCAAAGGTTGGAAGTGAGATCACACTTGTTGCAGCTGGCAAGTCCGCTTGGCTCCAGCTTCCTCGCCTCCCCTACTTGCTTCAATTCGATCGTGTGGCTACAGGGGACGATCTCCTCCTCCCACGCTTTGACTTCAGACTGTTGAGCAGAGGAGAGTGCCTTCATGACGCCGGAGATCACTTCTTCGAGCTGATGAGATGGGAATCGCCGAGACGAGAGGATGGGTCAGAGAAGGCAGACCTTTGCGAAGCGAGTGGCGGCATCGGAAACGTTCCAGTGGCGTGAGATCCACTCATGCTTACCTTTTCCGTCCTGGGAAGGACCTTGCCTTGGCCCGCCTCATCACAGGCAAGGCACTTTGGGGTGGTCACAAAGTCGTACTTGTCCTCCTCCTTCTCTGCCGCAATCGCCAACTTCTTCGGGGGGGAAGGGAGATCGTCATCCTGATGAGGTGTTTGGGAAGAGGGTCAGGATCCAAGAAACAAGTACGAATGAGCTGGCTTGATCGACCGATTCATGATTCAACACGGAGGGCGAGCGAGATCGCAGGGTAGCACCCACCAGTTTTTCCACCTTCTTGAGAACTCTCCTGACATTGACCACCAACGGATGGCCGGTCTTTGAAAAGTGCAGCCTGGAATGAGCCCTATCGTGATTTGAGGAGCAGCCTCCATTGAAACAATCCAGGCAAACGTCTATTCCGGAAGGCGAGTCCTGATCGTCGAAGCACAGAGTACACTCCTCACGATGGACCCTCTGGGATGGCCTGGGTGGTTTGAGCCGATTGAAAGCCGCTGACAGGTGAGGGCAAGACATGCTTTGGTCGGGATTTGGTGGATAGGATCGCTCGGGCGCAGGAGGTTGGATGGCGAGGTGTGGAGTGACTCGATCGATGGCGTTTTTGGGGGATGAGGATCTTGACCTTTTCATCGAGAGGGGAGCAAATAACGATGGGGAGCTCTCTCTCACTCTCTCTCACTTCTCTCTCTATCTCCCCCTTTTCTTCGATGAGAATCTATCTCGCCCAAGCTGCCAAGTTGATTGGAGGTGATTTCGAGATTGTCGGAAAAGGCGATCCGAAAGGATTCGATGGAATTCAAAGAGGAAAGGTTGTGTGGGGGGAAGGTTGGGTGAAGGTTAGAGGGAGAGGTAAGAGGGTGTGTAATGGTTCCTCGCCTCCACCTCTGAACTCGGGTCCCCGCCTCTTTTTCGATCACTCTAACCACGGAGCCACAAGCCTGGGTCCATCCACGTCACACGACACTTCGTCTCGCTGCCCCTCGCCTCCAATACCGAAGCCAAGCTTTGGACCTGATCAAGGCCCCGGGCAGTATCGTATCTCCCTCGAAGTTGACGAATAAGATGGGACTCTACACTGATAGAACCGCCGCCCCCGTTCTTTCAAGGACCTGAACAAGCAGGAAGAGACGAGGTGGATCCTGGCGAGATTCCCTTCTTTTGAATCCTTCATTTGTTTTTATCTTCATACCGCGAGCATCCGCTAGGGCCTTCCAGTCAAGGTATACATCTGATCCAGCGAAGCAGGAGAGAAACGGGAATCGAATCGAGAGGGAATAGTACAGGAGATCTACATGGAAGGACGGTATATCTTGCGAGAATGATGGGGTAAAAGAAAGAGAAAGGAAAAGGTAAAAAAAAAATAAATAAATAAAAAAAAATAAAAATAAAAAAAGAGAGAACTGAAAAGTGAAAAGAAAATCATGGAATGCACGTCTGCGATGAGTGGGAAGGACGGAGAAGCTCTCGATAGGACAGCCTTTCGTAGGGGCCAAGGGGCATAGTATGGGGAGAAGGGAGAGAAGAAAGGTTGCACGAGATGCCACACTGTTCGGAGGTTGCGACCCCACCGTCGCCTCAATCGTAAGTGGTTCGATCCCTCAACCTCATCTTTCTCAAACCACCTTTCCAAAACCAGCTGCTCTCCTCCGCCTCTTCGTCCAGCCCATCTTCCCCTGACTCGTCTCGGTTCCGGGACGTGCCGTTCTCCTTCCTTTTCAACATGGAAAGGCTAGACTCGCCTCTCGAAAGTGCTTCTGCCCCTCTCCCTCGTTCTTGGGAAAGTCCTGCTTTCGGTTCTCCGTCGTCGTTCTCGTCGTTGCTATGGTCGTCATCGTCCTCGTCCTCGTCCTCGTCCTCATCTTCCCGTTCTCCTCCCACCCCGCCATCCAAAAGATCTTCATCGACCCAAGCATCGGCATCACTTTCAGCGGCCCTCCTTCGAGCGTCCCTTGTCGTCATTGCACCGTCCATGCCTACCGGGTCGGTCAAGAAAGGGTCGCCTCGGTCCCTACTGTTGCTGAGCCTCGTTGATTCACGCGCACTCGTCGCTCTCCCTTGCAAGTCCTGGCTCCCGTGAACACCGGCGGCCGATCCCGAGGCCAGCGTGTCGGAAGCGGAGGATTCCAAGTAGGAGGAAGGCTCGGTTAAAGGGCTGAACCTTGTGTGGGCGGTCGTGTTCGAAGACGAGGTTTCCAAGCCTCCGCCACGCTCCCACCCGTTCTCTCGATCGTTGCCCATGTCCGTCAAGGATGTGGTGGCGCCTCCTGTCGCTCTCTGGGTTGTCCTATTCCTTTGATCCGATACGGCTCCACCCAAGGAGACGGATCTGCCGATGTTGGTCGATCTCCTAGGGGTCGGGTCAAAGCCAGCGGCGGATCCCGCGTTCAGACTGTCACGCCTCATGACGCTGTTGCTGTAATTCTGACCTTCGAACATCATGCTCCTCAAACCGGGCCCACTCTGTCCCCTCGCGTTGTTCAACACCTGCTCCCTCAGGGCAGTCTGTTCCGTCGCAGCCCTCCTGGCAGCCGCGACGTGGGCCATCCTGAGCCTCCTGACCCGAGCCTTGAAGAAGTTGGGTTGGTGCTCCATCAGGATTCTTGCCGTGTTGCTCCACCATCCTGGAGGTGAGGAAGAAGCGGCTGTTGTTGGATTCGTGTCCGAGGATCCACTGTCCGCCGTGGTTCTCGCGTCATCGTTGATTCCGCCGCCTCCTCCGAAGACAGAGACGGAGGCCAGTCGAGCTTCACCGTCCGCCTCCACGTTTTCGACGTTGTTCCTGAGCCTTTCCTCGGCGGGATCGCTGATGTCCACGTTCCTGAGCTCGATCTCTTCAGGGTTGACCGTTCCAGCATCTGCGCCGCTCCCACTCGTGTTCCTTCTGAACCTGCGATTGAGCGTTCCAAAAGCGCCGTGATCCCCACCGCCTCCATCGCCTCCCATCATCCTGTTCTTGATCTTCTTGATGCCCGTCAACCCGAGGATGGTCTCCACCTCGCTGTTGCCATTCTCCTGCGAGTTGGAGGCGTTCATGGCGGCTTTCTTCTTCTGCCTTTCGATCCTGGCCTGCTTCCTCCTCCTCCTCTCTTCCCTCTTCCTCTTCTTTTCCAACCTCTCCTGCCGATCCTCCACCTCGCCGATACCCATTCCGGAGCTGACCCACCACCAGAATCCCAGCCAGCTCTGCCAGATGGTCAAGGTCCAGCAAATGTTGGGAAGCCACCACAGCCTGTCGTACTTGATCTCCGTGAAGTTGATCGCGGTGTTGACGAACGCCAGACCCACCGAGCCTCCACCGAAAGCCGCTGTGCCGCCTCCCGCCCTCCATGCCCTCCTCCGGTTGACCATGAGCCCCCAGATCAAGAGAGCCGAGGTGTAAAGCAAGGTCAAGGTACTGTTGCAGATGTTTCTGATGGCGTCCCCGAGATCCGAGGTCTTTCGATCGTCGTCCGAAGAGAGTGCGGTGAATTCCATCCCGGAGGCGGCGATCGCTAGTGGGCCGAGCATCCATAGGATCAGCCTTGCCTCCAAGGCGGACGGGAAAAGAAGCGTCAGGAATTGAATGTGGGTGATCTGTGAAGGGGGAAAGGGGAACGGAAGAGGACGCGCGGTTCCAGCGAGAGGACATAGCCGAATTGCGGAGGGGAAAAAAAAAAGGTGGGAAGAGGGTCACAAAAGGGATTTACGTGAGCGACGCGCTATCGCCGACGAGGTGAAGAGTCTCAAAGACATGGCTTGATGCGGAGGTGCTCACATGGGCAAGGGCAGTGGTGACCGCCCTCATGAAGAGGTAAAAGACCTCCTGAACCACTGTCCACGAGTTGTCTCCCGGAGGGACCTGGACACCGATGTATGGAAACATGTAAGGCCAGTTCTGACTCTTGTCCTGAAGCTGCTCCAAGATGATGTGGAGCGTGACCGACAGGCTGACGAGGAGCATGACCGAGCTGGCCATCTGAAGGTAGAAGTTCTTCCTGCTGAGGGGGAAGTGGTATTGGACGGTGAAGAGGAGGTGGATGGTGAGGACAGCGACGAGGGCGATGTTGATCCCGGTGACGACGATCTGGGCTGGCATGGAGAAGGCGAAGTCGGGCATGAGGGCGAGGAGGGGATCATGGTTGTACGACGTCGGTGGAGGTTGGCCCTCTATGCTGACGGCTGCCGTGGGCAACTCCTGCTCGCTCGTCGCCGTCGCCACTTGGTCTTCCTCTGCGCGAGCACGGTATCGACCATCGAAGAGCGAAGCAGAGTTCGCGGCCACTTGGGTGGAAGGTGACGATCCGCCAAGGAAGAGCAGCGAAAGCAGACCGAGGTGGATGAAACGGACAAGGAGAGCTCGAAAAGGTTTCGGAAGCGAAAAGCCCATCTTGAAGAAGTCACGGCGAGAAGGGCGGGTACCGGAATGGAGACGGAGACGGATTTGGAGAAAGGGAAGGGAGAGAGGCTTGGTGAAGGCCCTTCTCCTTGGAGGGATTGGCCCCCTGCTTTGCGTCGTCGGACTGATCTTCTGGCGCGCGAGGGAAAGCTGTTGAAAGGTGGTCCAGTGAAACGTCTCCCGGCCCCTCCTTTTCTTTCCGGATCCAGTGGAAGGATCAAGAGACGGGGCGTGGAAGCGCTCTTCCGAAGTTGATACGGCGATGCCCTCGATCCCCTTGTTGATTTGCGATTGCGGCTCGACCTTGAATGCGTTCAGGCCTTTGGCTTGCTATTGGACTGCTGCGAGCCCTTGTATGCGAGGCAGAAAGGTCCGCTTGGAGCGTGGTGACCAAGGTCGGGATTGTGAGGGAAGGTGATGTGGGGGAGTGTATCGAATCGAGCGAGGAGCGCAGTCGAGTGACAGGTGGATGATGATGACGATGATGACGATGATGACGATGATGACGATGATGACGACGACGACGACGACGACGATGATGATGATGATGATGATGATGATGATGATGATGATGATGATGATGATGATGATGCAGAAAAAGTGCAAGAGGGGATGCGGGTGAGGGCAGTACCTGGTAGAAGAGCCCTCCGATGGCCCAAGTTGACGGAGAAAAGGTGTGAAAGAGGTGGCGGTCAAGGGATAAGGCCCCAGTGAGATCAAGAACTCGAAAAGAGGGATGGATGGTGGTCAACCGCGGGAGATGAGAGACGGTGGGGGAGAGGGGGAATGCGGTTCTGTATGCCCTCTCACCACCTCGCCCCCGCCCTCCCCACCTTTCTTTCCTCATTGATGTGTACTCTATGCAATCCTGTAACCACATGCAGTCAAGTCACAAGTCATAGAGTCTTCACGGGTGAGTTGGATCGTGGTCTGCCGATCTCCCCTCCCGATCTCTCTCCTCCTCAAACGAATCGGACGAGATCGGGAGAGGGTCGTGTGTTCGGATGGGTTCGATATCCTTTTTGGATCACCTCTCTTCCCTTTCCATCTCTTTCCCCTTTGTGCATCCTCCTCCTCTCCCCTCTCTCTCAGGGGGGACTCACACTCCTGACTCTTTTGACCGACGATGACTTGAACTTGGTCTCGCTCACGTTTCCATGAGACACCAAGTGGCGGCGCATGAGACTTGGGGAGAGAATCAAAAGTGAACCTTGTCAACTCCGCGGCAGTCCAAAGGCAGTGAGCGTGTCAGCTGCAGCCGTCGTCGGCCTTGGTCCTCCTCCCTCCCACCCCTCTTTTCCCCCCTCGCCAACCTCACTCGGCAGCGAACCCCACTCCTCCCCCTCCCCCTTCCGAACAAGCAAAGAGGCACGTTCACATGGTGCTGTATGTACTGCACTGTACTGTACGTGCGCATGTAGTCCAAAGTCGTTTCGAATCGAATCAAATCAGAAGAGGAAGAAGAGGCTCTACGGAAGGAGAGGAAGCCAAACGGAACGGAACGAAATGGTCGGGACTCGGGCTACTCGTTCTCATCGCCCTCTCTCTCCCCTTTTTCCGATTGAGGATGACTCTGGCGGCTAGCTCGACCTAACATCCTCCCCCTTCCCTCACCACCCATCTTTCCTCGAGTCTCAATCGCCAATGGATCACCCTGACCACGCCATCCGCCACAACCCACCTTCAGTTCCGAATCGAAACACTACTCCAACACCTACCCTCACCTTCACCACATCTCCTCGTCCTCCCTCGTCAGCCTAGTCGAGAGGCGACGGAGGGTCATCGCATCCCAATCCCTCTCTTCCTCATTCCTACCTTCCTCTCCGCCATCCACTTTCTTCCCTCCCCTTGGATTCCTTCTCGCTGGAGCGCGTTGAAGCCCGCCCCCTTCCGGCCTTGCCCTTCTGCTTCCTTTGATCATTCAATTCTTTGATTTTTTTGATTTTGATTTTGATTTTATTTTCACCCGACTTCTACTGTCAGCCACCGTGTCCCTACCTCCCTCTGTCTCTCTGTCTCTCTGTCTCTCGGTCTCTCGGTCTCTCGCACACACCGAATCCCTCAATCCGACCCCGGCTCCTTCTCAACGCTTCTCCTCTCGAGCGACCTTGAGAGCCAAGATGGACGCCAACGGCAACTCCCATCACGACTATGACAACTTTCAGCAACAGCCACAACCGCCCAATACGTACGATGGCCCAGCTTCCTATCATCAGCAGCAGCAGCAGCAACGGCCCCAAGGGACTTCGAATCAGGGCACGCCGGAGCCTCAACCTCAACTCCTTCACGAGAATCCGTCAAACCCACTGACCCCCGACTTGGCCATCTCACCCTTTGGAACCCACCTCGGAAGGAACAAGGCTTGCCAGAGCTGTAGGGCAAGGAAACTGAAATGCGATGGACAAAAGCCTGTCTGCAGCCAGTGCAGCAAGGCGTGGGCGATCAAGCACAGGATCTCCCAATCCAAGGCCAAAAAGTCAAAGGACGGCAAGAATGCCGCCCAACCTCCCCAAGAGCTTCTACCAGAGCATATCCCACCCTGCGTCTACCTTCCCTTGAACCAAAAGCAGCCAAAGTCGAGCAGGCAATCTACACCGATTCAGACACCGACAAAGTCGTCTCTGAGCGACAGTGGAGGGAACGACGACCAGCCAGCCTCGTCCTCGGCTGGCAGGAAACGGAAGCGGAGCGACAACCAGAGCGATCAGATCCTGAGGATGCAGCAGGAGATCGACGAGCTCAAGGAGAGACTTGGCCAGGCCACCGGTACCATTCAGACCTTCGCCGCTGCGGCGGCTAGTCCAACCTACAACGTACCAAAGCAGCGGGGCGCGAGGCAACATCACCCGTCGTCCGACGAGCTCGCCATAGCCGAAATGCTCGCCACCAGCATGCCTTCCGGTGAGGGGCCCGCCACCTCGCAAGGGATCAACGGCAACGAGAGCAACGTCATCAGGCAAACCTATGGCGACCAGGCACACGCCGGCTCGGTTTCAATCAGCATGACCTCCAACATGGGCGAAAGGGACTTGGGACAGGAAGGGCAAGACGGGACGATTGGCATCCTCGACCCTGCTCTGGATCAAATGTTCACCACAGGAGCCGCTCAGACCGGGGGTGAGGTGAGCTTGGCGCCACCTTCCCTGCCCGTCCTGCCTGACGCTTCGTCACAACACGCGGTCTTGTCAGCCTCATCGTGGTATGATGCTTCCAAGGCTGCGCTGCAGACTCCAAACCCACAATCATCGGACGGGCGGGAGCTTTGGCCGCATCAAGGCTCGGTCGAGGGACGGACCAAATCGGCTCAGCTGGGTTCATCGACCGGGAGCACGCCCTTGCAGCCCTTCAACCACTTGTCTCCCATGACACCATCCAACCAATCCAACGCCGATACCTCCGGAAAGGAAGCTAGAGTGGAGGATGCTCACGATGAGGATCTCGATATTCACTCGCCCTTGATGCAACTGGTGGTAGGGTCGTGGCCTTCAGACTTCCCAGCCCCATCGCTGGTCCATCCCCTGGTCGAGTCCTTCTTTAAAGGCTTCCACGTTCTCGGGATCACCGTCCACCCGGGCCGCTTCATGGCGTCAATGCAGCTCAAGCTCGGGCATCCAAAGTTCCCGCATAGAGGCTTCTTGCACGCCATCCTCGCGCACGGCTACCTCCGCATCCCTCCCTCGTACCTCGTAGGTTCCGACTCGTACCCTTTCGGGACGTCGAGTGTCTACGGGAGGGACTACGACGCGCAGTCTGTCCTTTCGATCCGCAGGACGGGCGCCGCCTTCCACAGCGAAAGGGCGAGGGCCTACATCCAAAGCTCGATGGAGGAAGGCCAGATCGACGACGCCTGCCGGATACTGACCCTGCTGTGCTCGTACTACTACTTCACCTTCTCGCTGATGGAGAGTTGGACGACGGCGGGCATGGCGGTCCAGGCAAGCAAGGCTCTCGAGCTCTACCGATTGCCCAAGGTCTCGAGGATCGTGGAGGCGATGAATTCCAACGGCCGGCCCAGGAACGGGCAGGGGGGAGCAGGTTACGGGCTCAAGGCCAAGCTCTCCATCTTCAGGGGCTCGCTGAACAGAGTCTCTGCGAACATCATCGAACACGAGCAAAGGGTCCGGCTGTTCTGGTCCACGTTCTACGTCGAGCGGAACGCTTGTTCCAATACGAATTGGGCGGTGGGATTGGATGAGAAGGATATCACCACGGAGCTTCCAGCCCCGTACGAGGACTTCATCAATGAGGTGAGAGTCAAAGTCGAGGAGAGCGTGGATCCTCCCCAAAGCAATGCCGTATCGCACCGAGTCGAGTAAATCCTCCCTCTTCCAAAGCTTGGTTCTGACATTGACATCGCCTTCCCGTCGCGATCCTCAGTCACCGTCTCTCCTCTTCAGGGAGAGGCAAAATCTCAGGTCTCCCGACCTTTTCACCGCGAAGCACTACGATCCTTCGATCCTCAACCTCAAGGCATGCATTCTTTTGGGGAGGTGGTGAGTTTTCCACCCTTTTCTTTCCAAAAGCCGTTGCCATATCGATGGACTGGAGGATTCGATCAGGGCGAAAGATGATCAAACATGAGAAGATGGAGGACGACTCTGACCTCTACCATCGCTCCTGTCCTCAACGGCTTCCTTCCCTTGCCCGCTCCAGCTCGCAACTGATCTCTCGAGTCGAGCCAGGTGCAACCGTCGAAGACTTGCTAAGTCCGGCCTTTTATGAGATTGACTCGACGATCTTTGCCTTCCTCCAGTCGTTCCCACCGTCCTGGCGCGACATCCGGATGTACGATCCCATCTTGATGCCCGCTTGCTTCGGTGAGCCGGACTTCACCTCGGACGGTCTCAATGGTAGGCCGGAAAAGCTGCCTTCCACCATGACCGTGCAGTTGGTCCTCGCCCATGCCGTGACGCATTGCGCCACCATCGTTCTGCACGAACCTCTGGCGGAACATGTGGAAGACTCGAGAAGGAAATGCGAGATCGCTAGCGACGCTGTCGTGAACATCATCAAGGTAAGGATCTGATTAGCCTCATCTTCCGAGGAAGCGGATGCGGCCACGTCGAGCTACTAATCAAACCCCACAATCCCCATCGCCTCTGCTTTTCCATCGGATCGGAACGTCTCACCTTGCACCGATCTTAGGTCTTCGCTGCAGCGAGAGTGGAGCTCAAGTCGATCGGGCCGATCATCACGGTCACCTTCGTGTTCGCCGGCCGATGCAACGCGATCAAGTACAAGAGGTACCGAAGGGAAGCGGCCAAGAAGTACTTCCACTACCACGCTAGCCACACGAATCGCCGCTTGCCCGACATGGACGGAAGCGAGAGGGCTTGGCAGAACATCGAGGAGCAGATGGAGATGGACATGGAGGCGGATCCTACGATCGAGAAGAGGGTGGACCCGGAGGGCAAGCTGGTGGCTCTTAGGAACGACTTGGAGCTACTCTTCTGGGCCCTTCTCAAGTACGGCCAAACGTTTTCCCTTGGCAGTGAGTTTCACTCCCCCTCTCCCGTATCTCCTCCCTTCTCTCCCTCTCCATGGCAGGTTTTCTTTTCACTGACGGGGAGTGTTAAAATTCTCTCGCACGGCTCATTCCGACCTCCACCTCTCCTCCTCTCCTTCTTTCCATATTTCTTTTCATTCGTTCTCATCCTCGCACTCCAGGAGGACAAGCCAGGATCCTGGCGCAGCTCCTTGGAAAGGATTACACGGCCGAGATGGAAGTCTCCGGACTCTTCAAGACAGGAGGAGGCGGTCCGTCCAGCACCTACTACGGATCGGACGAGAACAGTCCGGTCAGCAGCACGGTCAGCATCGGGGTCGGGCCCGAAGGGGGTCAAAACAGAGTGCAGGAAGTCTTACCCACCAACCTGATGTATAAGCTGACGAACTCGAGTGATTGAGGAGAGGGTGGTGGGATTGCTCCGTTCTACGCGGCATGCACGAGAGACTCTAATGACGATCTCTCTCGCAACCACAGCTTCCATTGGGACAAGACGGGGCGGGGGGGGGGGGGGGGGGGGGGGGGAGAAGATTCATCTCGCCATCTGGATCGCACTCCTCAGCATTTCCACCCTCGTCGACCTGACGTCGCCATCTTCTTGGAACGGCCATCAAAAAGAAAACAAAAAAAAAAAAAAACATTGGGGTGGAATCTCACCTTATCTCTCGTCTCCTTCTTCCCCCGCGCCTTGCGAAGCCGGGGCCCCGAACCTATCTCCGTTTCGCCTTGACTCTTGGAACCTTTCACCTGCTTTTTATTCCCTTCGCTTTCTCTCTTTCCCCCAAGGATTCTCTCTCCCCCTCCCTTCGCTTTTTCCAGAATTCGCAACCGAATTTCCCCCTCCCCCATCGACTGACAATTTTTTTTTTTTTGAACCCTCCCAAGGCGAGCCTTTCGGCCCTCCTCCCGAGACCTATGCGATGCGTTGGTTTCCTTCGAGATTCCTTCCCTTGTCTGACCAGGGGGAACCAGTCGGAACAGAAAGAGAACCCCACGTCTGAGCCTCTTTGTAATCTAAACTTGAACCCGCTCTCCCGCTTTCACTCCTCTGTTGGGACGATCCCCCCACCAATGACATTAGACATGCACGTTCCCTTCTTGTACATATCATTTCTACACGTCTTTCCCGATCGTATCCCCCCCCCCCTCCAGAACCATAAATTTTCTCAAGGGACCGAGCTCGGCTGAGGAGAGGGTGAGAGAGGAGCAAGGGTTGAGAAGGCTCACCCCATGCATGGTATTGACCTTTCTTCGCCTTCTGCCTGTACCTTACGGTTACGTTGTCGTGTACTGCATTTGAGCTTCTTACTTGGCTCTCCAGGGTTGGGAAGGGATTCTGAGCACGAGCCAGCCGGAAGGGACGCGGATCGATGGATTCACCCAGCTCACCCCTACCTTCTCTTCACCCTCTCTTTGCTTCTCTGATAACACCTTTCCCCCCCCCCCCTACTCGCTCAACCCGACTTCCTCCTCCTTCCATCGATCCAAGGCGATTCGACCAAGCTCATGTCCGAAATCCGTGTTCGAAGGACGAAAGCGAGAGGGCATCAGCAGAAAGGAAGAGAGGATGATCGGAAAAGGATCGAGACGATAGGTCAAGGAGAGGTTTCGATAGGAAATCCAAGAAAGGTTAGGAGAAGGTTGAAACCGTTCTTCTCGATCCAACTCACCTGGATCTCGATCCTTCTCCTTTCCCTCACCCTTCAAACCTTGCTTTCAGGTTCGATCTGGAAGGGTTCCAATCGGTATCGAAGAGGGGAAGGTTGGGGTTCCTCGGTCCTACTCCTCATCGCTCACCCCGATGATGAGGTCATGTTCTTCTCACCCACTTTGAATCACCTTTCCAGGTTGAGAATCGACGAGGATGGAAAGGTGGTGGGGGATGTTCAGGTGGAGGTGATCTGCTTGAGTCGAGGTGACTCTCAAGGTTTGGGGAAAGAGAGGGAGAAGGAGTTGGTCAAGAGTCTTGAAGTCTTCGGGATTCAAAGACGTTCCGTTTCGATCGTTCATCATCCGTGAGTTTCTGTTCCCCCCTCTTCTTTTTTTTTCCCTTTCTTCACATCCCACGACATGGCTCGCCCTCTCGACTGACCTTTCAAACCTCTCTCCCTTCCCTCATCCGATGAAAGCGACCTCCAAGATGGGATGGATCGAGATTGGGAGGATGAAAGGGTTTTGGAGGTGATCGAGGAGACTTTAAACGAGAGGAGGAGGAGGAGGAGGAGGAGGAGGAGGAGCAAGGTCTCCGAGAAAGACTTGAACCAAAGGTTCAACGAAGAGGATGAAGATAGGTTCGATTCGATCCTGACCTTTGATTCCAAGGGGATCTCTGATCACACCAACCACAAGAGTTGCTACCGAGCCTCCCTCTCCATCCTAGAAAGGTTGATCTCCAACCCCACCTCCTCTGACCTGGAAGACGACCTAGCGAGCCATTTCAAAAAGGATCTCAGAGTCTACTCGCTCGAGACGCCGAAACTCTGGGAAAAGTACCTCTCCTTACCTTTGGCCATCTTGCGTCACTTGACCCTTGGCATCCATTCAAGGACGGAGGGAGACGATCGGAGGAGGATGGGAAAGGTTTCCGTCCTTTGCAGTCCGAAAGACTACCTTACCTCTTGGAGTTCGATGCTCAAACATAGGACCCAGTTGGAATGGTTCCGGTTCCTCTACCTCACCTTCTCCACCACCCTCTTCGTCAACACCTTGATCGTCTACGGTGGTGGGGTGGCTTGATCTTGAGGCAGGACAGGAATCTCTTTCCCTCTCACACACACACCCACACACCCACACACCTCTCCAGAGTTCACTCCACACTCTCTCATGTGGAGAGAGAGGCGAGAATCCACTCCTGCACAATACTGTACAACATTCCATGGACCTAGGTCAGGATACCCAACGCTCCTGTTGCGCTGTTCATGAATCCGAGTTCATGTCGACACCTCTCTCTCTCCCCCTCTGAAATCCCCTTGCGCGTGGTCCATGATCCCTCTCGATCAGCGATAAATCCCAGCTTTCCCTTATCTCCCCCCCCGCCCCCCCCCAAAAAAAAAAAAAAACATCAAAAGGGGTTGGAGAAGGTATCTACCGGGGAAACGTCGCCCCGGGAAATCACCTCTTGACAAGGTCCGGGAACCTGGTTCTCACCAGCTCGTCCAGGTGAGGGAAGATCTCGTCACTCGTCGAACCTCGAAGGTTGACGAAGAGTTCCTCCTCCTTCTCCTTCCCCCCTCTGCTGGTTCGTTTCGACTTTTCCCTGTAGTGATCCAACATGGGTTCGGTCAACTGGTGGAAGGACCTCAACCTCTTGGAGAACGTCTCCTGAACGAATGAGGTGGGCGCGCGCACAGTGGTGTATCAGAAGGGTACGGAAAGAAAGGCGAGGAGGATCGAGTTTTTCAAAAATAAGAAATAGAAAATGGGCATACATCTGCACGGAAAGGCCAGAGAGGAGGAGAGGAAGAAGGAGAAAATATCCTGGTGGGGGTTGAAGGGGTTGAGGGGAAGTCAAGAGCGGGCGGAAGGGGTTCCAACTCACGGCGTTATCATCTTCCCTCTGGACCAGATCCTCTCCAGTGACGTCGTCCTTTCCAGCCACTTTGGGAGGGTTGAAGCTGAGGTTGTAGACCCTGCCGGAGGGGAGGTGAGTCCACCTGTTGAGGATCCTTTCGAGTATGACGTCCTCCGGGACGTCTAGGTTGACGACGAGGTCCAAAGGTCTGCCTCTCTCCTCCAAGGAACGATCGAGTAGGATGGCCTGACCCAAGGTCCTGGGGAAACCGTCCAAGAGCCAATCCTGATCCTCCAACGCTTCCACCTCCTTACCGACCAGTTCCATCATGATCTCGTCCGGCATGAGTCCACCGGACCTGATCACCTCGGAGGCTCTCCTACCTATCGGTGTTCCCTGCTCGATGTGATGACGAAGCAGGTCCCCCGCCGTGATGACGTTGAAGTCGTACTTTTTCAAGAGCCTGGAGGATTGGGTCCCCTTACCGGATCCGGGGCAGCCTACGATCAACATTCTCATCTGCTTCCTCCTCCCAGATCCATCGCTGTCGGTTCGATTAGAGCTCGATTTTGATCTTGAAGAGAAGTTTCGAGTGGCGGGATGATAGGATGGAGATTGCGGCGGTCTCGGGATGAATTTGGGGTTGAGGGATGGGTAGGAGGAGGAGGCGATGTAGAGGTTGGTCTTTTGGATGCTGGAAAGATGATGGAACAGGGTTGGCCACCTTGCGCATTTGAGCGACATCGGAGAGTCAAGTGGGGAGGGGAAGGAGATGGAGGAGGAGCGGAAGGGGGGTGAGGTGAGGTGAGAAGGGGATGGGATGGGGAGAAGAGATGAAGCATCTTAAGAGGTTGGGGGCAGAGTAAGAAAAGAAGGAGAGCGAGGCATGACAATCATCCAGTCACCCTCCGTCATCGTGTTGGCCCGAGCTTGTTTCCCCACCCACCTCTTATCCGTTTCCCGATCTCACTCTCACTTCCCCGATCCGTCTTCCTTCTCTCCCTCAAGTTTTTCTCCTTCTTCTCATATCTTTTTTCATTTCTTTTTTTTATTTTTTATTTATTTTACTTTCCATCCAGTTTTCCACATCCTCTTCACCTTTCCACTTTTCTTCCTCTTTCTCCATCCTTCCTCCTCCTCCTTCCCCATCTCTCTGACAACGATCCTACGAAATCTCCAAACAACGGATCTGGTCTCTTCGCTCAAGGGAGAAAACCCTTCTCGCTCTTTCTTTTGGAGGGGGGAAACGTGGGATATGCTATCGGCCCCTCCTCTTTACCTCCTCACTCGATCCCTATCCGTACACTCAGCATTCAAGAGCTCGCCGCTTTCCCATCTCCAACCCACCCTTTTCAAGCCGCACACCTCCCAAACTCCTAGGTGGCTCACAATGTCGTCCGCCTCCCAAGCCAAACCTCACCCTCTCGCCAGCAGGGTCCCCCTCCACCCTCCAAAGGGGATCCCAAAGCTCGACCCGGATCAGATCAGGGATCCTGAATCGGCGAGGAGAACGTTGGATTCGTACAGGCCCTTGTTCGAACTCAGACTCCCACTCTCCGCCTTGGTTCTCCCGGGGAAAAAGTTGGCAAAGCTGACGAAGGACCCTAGGATCCTGGCTCACGTCTTCTCCGCACAAGGGTACAGGCACATTCAACCTCACAGATCCGGTGATCCCAACCTCAGGTCGCTCGTTCTGAACATCGAGTCCAGTTCTGCGAAGCGGGAGGTGGTGGAGGGTGGCGACAGCGGTGACCTCGTCCTGCCTTCCGCCATCTCCGAAGTTCTCAAGGAGGACCCAGAGATCCGGTTGGAGGACCACGAGGTGAAGATCGATTACTCGAGTTTCAGCGGAGATCAGATCCTCAGCACCATCCTACCGGACCGACTCCAGGAGAAGGAGGGCGTCCCATCGGGATTCACCATCGTAGGTCACATCGCTCACCTCAACCTCATCGAAGAGTGGTTGCCTTACCGGTACGTTGTCGGACAGGTGATCCTGGAGAAGAACGGGACCAACATCCAGACCGTGGTCAACAAGTTGGACAGCATCGACACCCAGTTCCGATTCTTCAAGATGGAACTCCTGGCGGGGAAGCCCGACTACCAGGCAAGAGTCTCGGAGAGCGATTGCAACTTCAGCTTCGACTTTAGGACCGTCTACTGGAACTCTAGGTTACACTCGGAGCACGCGAGGCTGGTCAGGACGTTCAGGCCTTACCAGGTGGTCTCGGACGTCATGGCTGGAGTGGGACCCTTTGCGCTACCGGCTTGCAAGAAGGGAGTCTGGGTCCTAGCCAACGACCTCAACCCAAAGAGCTACGAGAGCCTTTTGGAGAACGCCAGGAGCAATCACGTCCTGATGCGAGAAGAGAAGGGGTCAGAGAGGGAGGATGGGAAGAGGAAGGACGTTTCCAGCCCTCAAGGAGATGGAGGGATGTTGGCCTTCTGCGAGGATGGTAGGGAGTTCATCCGAAAGAGCCTCGTCAGGGCCTGGGAGTGCGACTTCAAGGGTAGGCCGATCGGGTTCGGAATGGGAGAAAGGGGAGACGAAAGGGTCAGGGAGTTTGGAAGGAAGAGCATGAAACAACGTCAAAGGGAGAGGAGGGAGGCTCACAAGAAAAAGTTGGAGCCACAGCAGCAAGACCTCGTCGAGGGACAGGCTCCGAACCAGCATGCTTCGTCGCCTTCGGAGAAGGAGGGAAAGGAAGAGAAGGAGAGGAGGCACGAGAGAAGGAGGATGGTGGACCACTTCGTCATGAACCTACCTGCCTCGGCTTTGGAGTTCCTCGACGCTTTCAGAGGATGCTACCTCCCGCTCTGCGAAAAGTACGGGAAGGAGACGGTGATGAGAGAGATCGAAAGAAGGCAGACGTTGAGGGAGGAGATCCTCAGGAGGGGAGAGGAGGGACCCATGAACCAAGAGGAATTGGACGACAGTCAGGAACCTTACCCCATGGTTCACGTCCACTGCTTCTCCAAGGATGCTCACCGACCTGGGGAGGACATCTGTCGCAGGGCCAACAAGGCTCTAGGGATCGAACCAGGTTCGAACCTGGAACTCGTCTCGGAACCCATCCTACCTCCTCCCTCCTCGACCGCCTCAAGGAAATCCAACGGTCTAAGAGGATCCGACGAGTTGAGGATCCAACTCGAGAAGGAAAGGTCCTCCACCTCCGCAGAGGGTCAGGAGGAGAGTCAAGAGGGGAGAAGGAGATGGACCGAAGATCTAAAGGTCCACTTTGTGAGGGACGTGGCTCCCAACAAGCAGATGTACTGCCTGAGTTTCAGGTTGAACAGGCAGATCTGCTTTGATGAGGTTTGAGCGTGGGAAGGTCGATAGGGAAGGGAGGGAAGGTTTTCAGAGACAAACGCCCCGCGACCCAAAGTCCCCCCTCTCCCTTTTTCCGCCATCCACCTCTCTTTCTCCCCTTCCTTCCATGGTCGGCCGTTTCATTTCCTTTTCCCTACTTCCGATCCCACCCTCCCGCAAAGGTGAGCGGAGGGCATGTAGAACAATCTCCTCTTCCTCAGAGAGAAAGGATTTGGGATCACCCTTCAAAAGTAGAAAAAAAAAAAAAAGGAAAAAAAAAATAGCCCCAACCTCGGTGTGTAAGAGGAATAAGTAGACCTTTGAGAGCCCACGGGTTTTCAAACCCGAAATGAACGACTCCGCCGATTCCGATATGAAAAGGTTTTGAGGAAGGAAGGAAAGAACGTCAAGTCTCCAGCCCCGAGGCCTGGAAAGGTCTGGGGGGGAGAGGGGGGGGGGGGGGGGTGGTTAATTCACATTTTTAAGAGGAGATAACCCTCCTTCCACCCATCTC
>KZ820137.1:0-21557 GCA_003144235.1 Violaceomyces palustris | reverse complement strand
CCCTCTTCCCTTGCTGAAAGCCAACCTACGATGCGGAGCATGGTACTCTCCAGCTCACAAGACGTCTTCTACCTCTTACTTCAAGTCGACAGACGGTCACACTCACCAGTGGAGTTTCAGCCTCAAGAGGTCAAACCTTCACCTCATCCCTCTCATCCAAGCTCTCCCCTCCCCTCCTCCTGGATCCTCTAGGGATTCAAAGGATCCGAACGCCTCTGAATTCATCTCCGGAGAAGAAAGTGACCCGAGCAAGTCCTCATCCACTCTTCGCTCGACCAAACTTTTAAAGGGTTGCGTGGTGATCGACTCGACCAGGAGAGGAAAGTCGATGCCTGACTCTCTCACAAAGACCTTGCCCATCTGGTGCTCAGTCCTCAACCTGGCCTCCTTCCAAAAGTACGGAGTCCCCAAGGGACAAGATTCGAAGGAGAGAGTGGATCATCTGAGGGTTCACAAGAGGTCGGTGACCCCTAGCGAGAGGGATCAGATCGCTTCGAGGATCCAAGGTTGGGTGGAGGAACTAGTGGCTTCCGACCTTGAGGTTCCGAGGTTGGAAGAACCCTTGTTCCCCCTCTTCATCCATCCGGACTCTGGCATCGAAATCGAGGGTCTGATGGAAGAGGTCCGGGGTGATGGCAGCTGTGGGGAAAGGAGGAGGGGAGGAGAGGACTCTCCCCCTTTCCTACCCATCATCCTCGTCTCGGCTTCCAAGTGCTCCGGCCCGGTCAAGCTCAAGGTGGGACACGAACCCTTCTTAGAAGCGAGAGAGCAAGAGGCTCGACGTCGGCAAAAATCAGACTTTGTCTACATCCAAGGAGCTGGCGACGACCACGAGAACTGGGCGGGACGACTGACCCCAGAGATCTTTTGGAGACGCTGGGACGAAATCTTTGCCGACGTGGAAGGCGGGAGGGAGGAAGGGGAGGAGGAGGAGGTAGATGACGTGGAGAGGAGAAGGAGGTTTGAAGAGAGAGTCGAGAGGATCTTGATGGAAGAGGAAAACAATCCAAACGAGGGAAAAGATGCCGGCGAATGGTTCACACCTCTTGCCGACGATGTAGACAAGAAGAGCCGGCGTTGGGACAAAACCGAGACGACGAGAGGTGGTGATAGTGGTGGAGGGGACGAACTCGAACGTCTTCAAGAACCTGTCGAGATCCTACGGACCGGCGTGTTCGTATGCAAGAGGCCGAGGTTGAGAGCCGAGGAGAGGGAGGGGAACCTGAAGAAGGGAGAGACGGAAAGGTTCGACCTGGTGGTCGATTGCTCCTCCGAGCCTCTTTTGCAATCCTTCTTTCAAGGGGAGAGAGAGAGGGCGATGGAGGGGAAGGTGTTGAGGCTTGGCATCCAAGAAGGGAAGAGAGGCATTCCTGGGTTTGTCAAGACCTTGCCTTTGGTCACGGTGAGTTCCTATCCTTCTGCGCCTCCGCCTTCCTTCGCCTTCCCTCACTTGCCTTGGATCGGGGAGGAGCCTCCCTTTGTCATTCTTTTTTTTTTTGTTGTTTTCCCTTCGAAGGGTTGAAACTGACCTCGTGGGGAAACCAAAATAACAATCATCTCAACAACACCGTTATCGACCTTGAAAATGATGTGATCGCGGACGAAAGGAGAGAGTCGCCAAACTCTATGAACACGCTTCCAGTGGGGATGGAGTAGACTCGGGAGGGGATCGAGGCCGAGGAAGCGAGGAGGAGGATCCGCAAGGTAGGATCCAGATCCTAGTCATGGACCAAACGGGAAAGGATGTTGGCAACTCGATCGCCATCCTGATCCTCTCCCGCTATTTCGATGGAAAAGGTAGGAAAAGGCAATCAGACGTGACCAAGGACACCACCAGGAGAAGGTTGCAGTGGCTCGTCTCTAGCCTACCCCTCTCCAACCCCAGTCGATCTCACCTCCTAAGGGTCAACGAGTTCCTCATCAGACCTGAGTTCCTGGAGAGGAAGAGGATCCACCTTGGCCGAGACGGGGGGGTCCCCTCCTCCACCGTCACTGACGAGTGAGTTGCGACCCTCCTCGAGGCATGGTGGGGGAAATTGAAAACGATTGGGAATTGAAACAAACTGCACAGATTTCATCGAGCCACCAGTGTGGATGCTGGGAAAAGGAGGGAGGAGATCCCGAGTGAGGCTATCGATTCTGCTGATTCCAAAGAAAGAAAAATAAGGAGGGTTAGGGGGGTATCGGAGTGTGACATGATGACGAGAGTACATGGGGCTCTGCGCAATTTTAGTTTGGACGGGAGTGAAGTTGAGGGGGAGAGAGGGGAGAGGAGGCGCTTCCACTTGAGAGGTGAAAAGCCCCCCCCTGCGGATCTCGTTTCACTTCTTGTTCCTACTCCTCTTGGCGCTAGGTTTGGCCTCCTCCCCTTCCTCCTGTTCCTCCCCTTCCTCCTGTTCCTCCCCTTTGCTCCTCTTGGTTCCGGGAGCGTTGGAACGTTTCCCCTGTTCGGGTTTCGGTTGGACGGCGTTGGACTTTGCCCAATCGGTGATCTTTCCCTTCTTGTTCCCCTTCCCTTCTCCTCCTCCCCCTCCTTCGGAAGCCGAGGTCGGACCGGAACGAGGGTCGGGGATGCCATGTTCCTTCCTGAGGATGGCTTCGGCCTTACCCTTGAGGACCAGCTCGTTGTCCCCGTAGAGTCCCTTTGAGAAGGCGGCCTTGCACCTCCTCATGCACTCCTCCTTGGCCTCCTTCTCGTCCAGCATGGGAGAGGGGTAGTCCTTCCCCACGATGCAACCCGCCTTCCTCTGGACCTCGATCGGAGCCTTGAAAGGCTCGAAGATGTACTTGTCCGGCATCTTTTTCAGCTCGGGGCAGTGCTTCCTCACCAGATCCGCCGTCCCCTCGTACTTGGAAGGGAACGAGCTCAGACCGTAGAGTCGAAAGTACTGGGAGAAGAAGGCCGAGCAGGAGAGCCACATCCAGTTGCCCGGGTTGGAGCAGGGGTCCCAGTCGATGAGGTACTCGTCGAAGATCTCGGCTCCCCTCTCCCAAGAGATCCAGCACTGACCCCTGGTGAGGAAGGCAGCGACCGAGTGCCGACCAAGGTGGTGGATCCAGCCTTCTTTGACCAGCTGCCTCATCAGGCAGTCGATCCAGGGGAAACCCGTACGACCCTCCCGGAATGCCTTCAGTCGGGATTCCGAGACCTCGTCACCAGGGGGTCGTGGCTCGATCTTTTGTCCTTGATCATCGTAGTGGTTGGGCAAGTACCAGTCCATCTGTCCCGTCGGTCGTGGGAGGGTGGGACAATGAAAAGAAGAGGTTCAGCAGTGGATGGATGATGGTGAGAACGAAGAATGAAGTGGGAAGGGGAAGGAAAAAAAAAAAAAAAAAAAAAAAAACTCACGAATCTACAGATCTTGTTGCCCCTGACCTGACCAAAGACATCGCCTACGGCGTACTCGGCGCAGGCGTACATGTCCCTGAAGAGGAGTTGACCGTTGAGGTTCTCGGGGGTCTGGGTGATCTCGTTCGGTTTCCCCTTGAACTTTTTCTTGCAATCCTCCACCTCCCACCAGAACCTCCTCACGCTAAGGCACCCGAACTTGATGTAGGGTGAGGTGAGGGTGGTGGAGGCCTCCTCCGAACTCTTTCCAGGCGTGGTCTTTGGTTTGGCAAACTTGGAGACGTAGCTGACGTCTTTGATGATCCTTTCCAGCCTCGAGAGGGCCTGGGTCTCACCTCCTTGGATCGGAGTGTTGGCCTGGGAAGGGTCCATACCTAGGGATTCCAACGTGGGGACCGAAAAGTCTCGATCCTGACCCGAAAGGCTAGTGTAGCAGTCGGTCTCCTTCTGCCTTGGTCCGCCAAGCTCGCTCGAGTTGAGGTCGAGTTCGGGAGGGGGGATCCAAGCTCCCTTCCCCTGGTAGTGCGGGAGGCCTTCCAGAGATTCGGAGAGCTCGCCGAGGATCTGTTCGAGACCTTCCGAGGAGGATGACGGGTCCAGCTTGGGAGGGGGTAGGTTCTCTGGAGGTTCCAAGGGTCTTGGAATCTCTCCAAGTTCCCTGATGACCTTCTGAAGGGTGGACATGGTAAGGACCGGTTTGCCTCCATTCTTCTTGACCACCTCGACGGGGTCGTAGAGGTGGTGGCCTTGAACCTTGACCACTTGCACGCCAACTTGCTTTGCCAAGGCCTCCACCTTGGAGTCCCTCCGCCTGCCGTAGGCCGAGGGATCGGACTCGAAGACGAGGTGGGTGATGTTCCACCTCTTGAAGAGCTCTGGCAAGAGCTCGGTGGGTTCTCCTCTCACCACGAGGAGCTTTGTGGAAGGGTTGAGGCTGGTGAGGTTTTTGGAGAGGTCGTTCATGGACTGGATGAGAAAGTTGAACCGGTTCACTCCCACCCTGTGCTTGTAGACGTAGTTTGGATCCCAACACCAGACCGGGAAGAGGGAGGCGGGTCTGAGATCGAGAGCCCTCTTCAAGGCGGGAGAATCGTGAAGACGTAGGTCGGTCCTGAACCAGTAGATCACCCTGGCCGGTTTGGTCATCTTGTTTTCCGGTCTTCTTCTTCGTTTCCTTGACCTTTTTTTTTTTTCTTTTCCTTCTTGCTTCTGTTTCGATTCCTTTCCACCCCCGCTCTGTTCTTCTCCCCCTTCCTACCGTGTATGGGATGTATATACGGGATGGGGATGTGGATGGAGATGTGGGAACGTGGCGATTCGAGTGATGCGAATGAATGCAGAGGAGGAGGTGGGAAGGTCGGAAGGAAAAGAGTCGCTATCCATCTCGCAAACACAAAACCCATCGTGATCGTGTCCCCGAATTTCCTTCCCTTTCCCAAGCTTCCTACCTTCTGCTCGGGCTTACTTGAGCAAGAAGGTGGTGGTGGTCCATCGGATTGGCCCCTCCTCCCTCCATCTCCCTCTCAAAACAAGATACCCTGCATGCATGTTGTACTGGATGCATGCAAGAGAGAGAGAAAAAAAAAAAAAAAAAAAAGTGGAGGGGGAGGTGGAAAAGAAGGGAGCACTTCAACATCGATCGATCCGTTTCTCCCCCTTCGGATCGAAGATGACCCAATTCCAGCAATCAAGGAGCAAGTCTCCCCATCTATCCAAAACCCACTCCATCTTCCTACAAACGTCAACAGCAATCGGTCTCAGATTGGATCGACTCTTTACTTCATCTATTCTTGCTGCTCTTGCTTGTAGGATTGGCGGATGGTAGGAGGGGAAGGGCAAGGTGGAAGGAAAGACCAAAGGCACGTCAATGCGGACCGGTTCAACCAGCACTTGGTACAAAGAATACACCACCGTTCACATGCCATCATTGACCATGAGGGCCACCATGGCGTCCACCACCTCCATCCCCCCCTCGCTCTCCTCAGCAGCCCTGAGCCCTCCGTCACCGGGCCTCTCGAAAGCCTCGGAAAGGCTGGCGTCCAGCAGCCTCCTCAGCTGAGCGCAGAGCACCCCGATCCTGGCGTTCGCTCTCAGCTTGATCCAACCTTCACCGCCTCCTTCTCCGACTCCGGCTCGATCCCCGACACTGATCCCCCCGTTGAAATGGTTCACCTTCAATTTCCCACCCAGCAGCAGGATCGAGTAGAGTGGCACCTCGGTCGCGTCTCTTAGGTAGACCTTTCCACCAACACCACCGCTCGCACTCTTCTTGAAGACGGCCAGGTAGGAGGATTTGAACGAGTTGGTCTGGAAGAGGGTCGAGGAAGGATGTAAAAAGACCCTACCCTGCTCTCTGTCAAAGTACTTGACCGCCTTGGCCTCAGCATCCCTCTGGATCGTTCCGCTGGACGACTGGTCGAACTTGGCCGAGGGTAGGCTGATCCTCACCAGGTTGGGCCAAAGACCCGCCAGGATCAGGCCCCGGAGCATCCCCTCCTTGTCCGAGTTGACGTCCAGCCTCGACTTGGCGGGCTCGGTGGGGAGGAGGACGGAAGAGGAGGAGGAGGAGGAGGAAGCAGGAGCGAAGGCGTTGTAGCTTCCTCTCTCGACAAAGCCCATCTCTTCAAGGTTGGAGAGCAGGTCAAGCCTTGTGGTCTGGATCTCCCTCAACGTGGATTGGGAGAGGAAGTTGGTCTCGCAAAATTGTCGGATCTCCGAATTGCTCCTCCGATCCCACCTCATCCTCATGTACCTGTCAAACGCGTTGGCGTCGGTCAGGAGGTCGCTGTTGCAGTTCGAGAAGCTCGACCTGGCCTTGTTGACTTCGTCCCTCTTCTCCATGGGGGCGTTGAACAGGGGCTTACAGGACATGATGGAGGCCACCGTCAACATGGGACCGAGGCATCCGAACACGGTCCCCAGGATGAGGAGCTTTCCCAGCTTGAGGTCGAGAGGCAAGGTGGCCAGGTGCTTCCCGAGGGAGGTGAGCCTACTCTTGAAGCCCTTGTCCTCATGGATGGCGCCAACCTCGACTAGGGTGCGGAGAGCCTGATCCATCGAGGCCAACGACGGAGGGTCGATCGCCTTGTTCAGGTAGGCCTTGACGTCCTCGTCCTCCCTCATGTTCTTGACCTCCAAGAAGAGGCTCTCCAATGGCACCCTTTTCATCTCCGGAGTCTGCTGAGGCACCATCTTCCTCTCCTCCAGCAGCCTAGTGTAGAGTTTGAAGCACTCCCCCTCCCTCACCCTACCGGCCCTACCCCTCCTCTGCCGGCAAGCCGCTCTGGAAGCCCAGCATTCCACTAGCCTTGTCAGGCCCGACTCTGGCTCGAATCGCGTCTCCTTGACCTTGCCCGTGTCGATCACGTACGAGATGTCCGGGATGGTGATCGAAGTCTCTGCCACATTGGTCGCTACTACCACCTTCCGGTGACCCGGCTTGGCAGGTTGGAAGACCCTCCTCTGCTCCTCCGGGGAGAGATTGGCGTGGAGAGGCAGGATGTCAACCTTGTACGACGAGACCCACGATTTGATCGAATCCATGGCTTGCTTGATTTCGCCGACACCAGGGCAAAAGACTAGCAGCGCCCCCCCCACTCGTTCTCCAACCCTTCCCTTTTCTTGCCCCTCGGCCCTCTCGATGACCCACTTGGCAGTCGATCCTAGGAGGTCGTAATCGATTCTGTCCGACCTGCTGAGCTGTTCGATCGATTGAATGCAGGCCTCATCCAACCCTCTAGCCTCGCAAGAAGCCCTCAGCGCCGAAGCCTGCTGCTCCTGGTCCTTGCCACTACCACCTCCACCGCCGGAGCGCCAGGTTGAGGAAGAGGAAGGTCTGTAACGCGTCTCCCTAATGATATCCTCGAGGTAGTGATCCTTGACCGGGAAAGTCCTACCCGGGATCTCGATACAAGGTGCCCCTCTAAAGTATTCCGAGAATGTCTCCTGGTTGATGGTCGCCGACATGAGGATGACTTTGATCTTCGGGTTTCTCTTCAGGACCTCGCGGAGTTCCAGAAGGAGGAAGTCGGAATCGACGCTCCTCTCATGGACCTCATCCACGATCACGTGAGAGATCCCTTCGAGATCCTTATCGCCTCCGGCTCCAAGCCTTCGGAGAAGGACACCGGTGGTTGTAAAGAGGAGCCTACACTCCCTGCTAGCTTTTCTCTCTCCCCTGATGGCGTAGCCGACCAGCGAATCGGGCTGGACGCCTCCTCCCCTCGACTTGGAATCCAGCTCTTCCCCGCGCTCGACAGCCACTCTTGATGCCACGCCCATGGCGCTGACCCTCCTCGGTTGGGTTACGACGATGTTGCACTCGCTACCCCTCCCGTTCGAGATGGCCTCGTCGAGGATGAACTGTGGAACCTGTGTCGTCTTACCACAACCCGTCTCACCCGCGATGATGATGACCCTGTTGGAACCGATCGTCCTCAGCACCTTTTCCATGGAAGCGTGAGCGGGCAGTGACCTCCGAATCTCTCCCATCTTAGCGTACGCCTGGGAAGAGTGAAGCACCTTTTGCCTAGAGCGTAGCTTTTCGTCCACAGACACGTCCCTCTTGATCACGTTCCTGTGCTTCCTGACGGCATCGTTCCGATTCCTCCTGTTTGGGGTGGCAGGCCTTGAGGCGTCGGGGGAGGTCAAGGCCGGGGTCGAAGTTGAGGAGGACTTGCCTGCCTTCTGCGGAACGATGTGCTTCATAATGTCGCCAAGGAGGGGGGGGTCGTCGACGATGCCCTTCCAGACGCTCTCCAACTCCTCAACCATGGCCAACAAGATCCCTCCCTCTCCCGCCGCGATCATCTCTTGCCAGTCAGGATGCTGATCGGCGTCGTTGAAGCAGCGGAGAAGGTGGAGGGTCAGTGCCAGTTTGAGGTAGGAAGGGAGTGTGGAGGAGGCCACGTGGAAGCAAGGCAGTGCCTGCTGGTGTTCAAGGTCAGCGGAAGGGTAGGCCCCTGCGGAATGAAGCTTGACCCTGAGCCTGACGTCCTCCTTTCCGCCAGCTTGCGTACCTGGTCCAGCGATGAGGACGTCAAAGTCGTCCGCCTGGATCCCTTCGTTTGCTGGGACGGGCGAGATCCTCTCGGAACCAAGGACAGCCTCGACAGCCATCTTCTCGTCCTCTCTCTTCCCCTCGAGCTCCGCCTTGGCCTCTTCGCTCAGGCCTTGGGCTACCTTGCTGGCCACCTTCAAAACACTATCTGGACCCCAACCGCCCTCCTCATCCTGCCATCCCGCCAGCCGCCTGTTGAGAACCTCGAGTGCAAGAGCCTCCTTGGCCTCTCTTGAGAGTAGGTCGGAGGATTCCATGCTGATCACGCTTTTCATGGCCTTCTCGGCCGCCTCCCTTGGGTATCCTCCGTACTTTGTCAACCTTTCTATGGCCCAGGTCACGGCCAGTCCGCCATCCCCTCCGCTTCCGGCCATGCTGGAGGTGATGAAGCTCTCTGAGGCTTTCGAAGGCTTGAAGCTCTGGGGCAGATCGTCTTCCGGCGTGTAGAGCATCAGGTACTCGATGGCGGCTTCCTTGTCCCCCAGAGCGGCCACCGATGCGAGCAAGGGATCAGACCTTGAGTTGGAAGAAGGGTCAGCCAGGGCTTGACGAGCGGAGGAACACCACTTGGCCGCACTCTTGGCGTGACCAGGTCTGAAACCGAGAGAGGTCAAGTCCTGTTCCAGCTTTTGTACGTCGACCAGCTTTGCCTTGGGTTTGTTTTTCGGTTTGACCTTTGCATCACCTACGATACCTGCCTCGGATTGACTCGCCTCGCCCTTCACACCATTGCCTTCCCCGTTCCCCGCGTCAAGCTGATCGTCCTCCTCCTCATCGTCATCTTCCTCCTCAAGATTAAGCGGGGCGCTGCAAGCTTCTGGGAAGACAGTCATGAGGCGTCGAATGGTGGATTCCACCATCTCCCTCAGGCTGGGGGACATTCTGACTTCCTTGGCTTCCTGCCAGGCCTTGCTGAGGGGTCTACCCTTGCCGTTAAGCTTGGAGCCTGGGGCGAGAACCGACCCTGAAGCGACAGCCTCCGCGGCAGCGGCCTTCTCCTTCTCCTTCTTGGCCTTCTCAGTCTCTCTCTTGATCTGGGCGTCGAAAGGATCCGACTCCCACATCCAATCCATGTGCGAGGCGGATTCCTTCTTCATCTGCTCCAGTTTCTGCCAGTACTCCCTAGGCCCGGGCGGGAGAGCTCTGTAGAGGGGCAAGGTGTTGAAGATCTACAGATCATAAGGTGGAGTGATTACGCGTGTGTATGCAATGTGAATCAGTTGGGGTGCATTCTCTCCAACATAGGAGATGGGAGGCCTTGAAAGCGCGAGGAAAGATGCGACTCACTCTAAAAAGGGCGTACGTAGCACCCCAATGCTTTGCCTCCAAGCTCGAGGAGCAATCGAGCCTGACTCCGGGTTCTTTTGGCTCGAATCTTACGACGAAAGGATTCATGGCGTCCTGCTTGTTTGCCTTCCTGAGCGTGACGACACAAGAGTAGCCATTAGGATGCCTCCTGGGCTCGACCAGAGGTTTCTCCCAACCGGGAAGCTTTTGAATCCTCTCGTAGAGCATGTTGAGGGGCGTCTTGCTCCCCGGGGGGAAGAGCATCTCCCTCTCCTGCTTTACTGGAGGAGCTGTGGATTGGCTCGCATTGGGATCTTTGGAGGCGAGGGAGGGCGAGGAGGAGGACGATGACGACGAAGGATGGTTTGCATTTCCATTCTTGGCAGCGGCCGCAGCGGCGGCGGCTTCCTTGCCTGCCTTTGTGTACGAAGGTGGCGGTTTCGGACCTCCACCTTTGACCCAGTCTGGTAAGGGGGCGGCTTTGGAGGAGGTGGTACCACTAGATTTGATGGCTGGGTTCTTCTTTCTAGGGGCCATGGCGGAGGATCCCACCTGCGATTCGAGTGGGTTAGTTGTCTATTCCTTCTCTGCGGTATCTATGACTGCCTCTCTCTCTCTCTCTCTCTCTTTTTCCTGACTGTGTTCCCTGCTTGTTTCTCCTCCTCGTCTCTTGTGCCTTCCTCCTGACTTGGGATGCCTTCGACCTTTCTATGGAATCCCAGGCGCTGGATCGTGCTGCCCGTCCTTAAAGATGAGACGGCGGAGGCAGTCTAGGGGATCGAGTGTATGCGTTTGGCCTACGTTCGATGCAGAAGGATCTTGAAGCAGGTCCAACAGGGTGAACGAGGTGGTGTTGCGGTGGGCTTGGATTCGAGCAAGTCCGACAGGAAAAGAAAGAGAGCATGGTGGAAAGAATCAAATCAAAGCCTTCCTTCGGAAGTCGGTTCGGTTGGTTGGTGGGGCTCTGAGGTCACGTGAAGAGGATCGTGTTACTTGGCTTCCCGATTCCTTTCGATTGCCTCTTCTTCCTCTATTTCCCTCTCTCTCTCTCTCTCGCTGGCGCATACAGTCCTCTCCCTTCCACCTCCAACCCAACCAAGCACTCACTCCCTCCGGTCAATCGCTCCACAGTGGTTGGCAGGCACTATCACCGCACACATCTCGCTCGAGAGACAAAAGGGGCAAGAGGCTGATAAGTGGGCCCGCAAACTGCACCATCCCCGACCCCTCATCCCCTACCTGTCGCGATGAGGTTGGCAAGGGTCTTGATCCTGTCCTCCTTCCTACTCGCCTGCCTGGCTTTCACCTCCGTCAAGGCTTGGGACAAGGATGACTACGAGGTGAGTTGGAAGAGACGCGTAGGAAGGGAGAGAGAGAGAGAGAGAGAGAGAGAGAGAGAAACGATTGCTCAAACACCTCTTTCCACCCTTGTCTCCCATCGCCACCTTCTCTCCTACACCTCCTCCTCCTCCTCCTCCTCCTCCTCCTCCTCCTCCTCCTCCCCATTTCACCACCGACTCGAAAGATCTTCGAAATCCAGCAAGCTCTCGAGACAGACGAAGGAAAGGGGACGACTTTCTACTCGATCTTGAATCTGACCTCTTCGGCGACCCAGCCCGAGATCCGCAAGGCGTACCGAAAGAGGTCTCTCGAGCTTCACCCTGACAAGAACCCCGGGGTGGCCAATGCTCAGAGGCGTTTCGAGAGGCTGGGTCTGATCAACAAGATCCTCAGGGACGAGAGGAAGGACAGGTACGACCACTTCCTCAGCAAGGGTTTCCCAAAGTGGAGGGGTACGGGCTACTTCTACTCGAGGTTCCGACCCGGTCTCGCCACCGTCCTCGCGTTCCTCTGCATGGTCAGCGCGGCCTTCGAGTACCTGTTCAGGCTTCTCAACTGGAGGAGGGATGAAGAGAGGCTCGAGAGGCTCGTCAGGAGCGCCAAGTTGCTCGCGCTCGGACCCAACTTTGAGGCTCCTGGCGGCGGTGGCAATCTCAAGCCCGGGCTGGAGAGGAAGGTCAGGGTCCCTCTCTCTGGCTTCCCCGACCTTCCACCTCGACCTTCGAGCAAGGAGGTGGAGAGCGGCAAGGTGGATTGGGAGGAGGAGGAGAGGAAGATGAGGAAGGCCTTGGCTGGTGGCGGTGGTGGTGGTGTCGGGGCCGCCACCAGGATCAACCACGTGGAGGTGGTGGTGAGCTCGGAAGGTGTGTTCGCGCTGGACCCCGCGACGGGCGATCGATTGAGCCTGGATTCCTCGACCAACCCTAGACCGAGCCTCATCGAGACGTGGCCGTTCGCCTGCGTCAAGTCGGTTCTCTCCAAGCTCGGGATCGTCAAGGGCTCCGGCAACGAGGCGGCGTTTGCCCAAGATGCGGATGAGGACTCGGAGGAGGAGGTGCTGGACCAGGGCAACAGGAGAGCGGTGGGTTCCGACTCGGCGGCCGCCTCTTCCTCCAGCAATGGCGCGGCCTCGTCCGGGTCAGCCAAGAAGAGGAAGGGAAGGAAGGGAAAGTGAAGCGATCCATCGCCTCCGAAAAGGACGAGGAGATAGAGACAGACACCCGGTCCACAGACACACACGCACTCCCACATCCTTGTCTCCGTCCCTTCCCATGGTCCAATCTCGCCGACCGAGCTCACCATCGATACGTGGTAGCTTGGAATTGAAGCTTGAAAAATAAGAAATGAAAGAGTGAACTCCCTGCTGTATTTAGGAGAGAGAGGGGTACGAAAGACTCGCAAGGTAGGCTGAGGGAGTTTGAGATAGGTGGTGTGGTGCATTCAGAGTGGATGCGGTGAAACGGAGGTGGGCAAGTGGGGAGGAGAGGAGAGGGTGGGAGAGCGAGGTGTGCGTGTGTTGATGTGTGTGGAGTGATCGGGTGAATCGACAAGTGACAGCAGAGCGAGCCAGGTGGCCGTCATTCCAAAAAGTGGACGCGGAGGGAGAAGAAGTCAATCAGTCCATCACTCCAGTCCACACCTAGACCCACACCCACTCCATCCTCCTTTCATCCTTCCCTTTCCACCTTTCCAACCCCCGTTTCCCTACTTCCACTCATCCGTCCATTCTTCCTCCACTCCTTCCTTCTTCCTTTCCACCTTGCCCGTACAAACTGAAGAGGGCCAAAGAAGGAGACGAAAGGAGATAGGGAGCGACAAAGGGAGACGCAGAGGAGAGGGAGAGTGTGTGTATGCGTGTTTGGTGTCTCTGCACCCCAGCCCTCACCCACCGGTCTCAACCTAAAGGAGAACGAGGCCGACAACCAGTCCTCGCACCACCAGGGCACACAGGCGTAGACGCACCCTCCATCCGACCCGATCGCAGCCAGCCAGCCCGCCAACCAAACCCACAAGCAAGCGACCCAACTTGTACATACTCTCTCAACCTCAACCCCCCCCCTTCTTTTCACCTCTCAACCGACATCGCTTCGTCCCAGAACCAACCTCACCACCTCATCTTTCCATCCCAATCAAAGCCTAGTTAGTTCCGATATGGCGCTCTCCGTCTTCGTCCCCATCGGCTACATTGCCACTCTCCTCATCTCGATGATGGTCTTCTCGAGGATCTACCGGACCCGGTCTGCCAACAAGCTCGCAAAAGACTACCAGCCCTGGTTCGCCGAGGGTCACGAGGCGAGGGACATCTACCAGACCCTCGTCTCTTCCGAGCCCTCTCCGCCGGAAGAGGTGCTCAAGGCTGCCCTCCTCAACAGGGCCATGACCGACGTGAAGAGGATCATCAAGATGAGGGACGACAAGCAGGCCCTCTCCACCCTCCTCCAAAAGGGTTCGATCGGAGACGAAACCATGGCCAGGTTCGCATTGGCCGAAAAGGAGCTCGAGGCCGAGATCCTGGACGTCGTCTCCGAAGCCAACACCTTCAGGGATGGATGGGGCCAGCTCATCTTCCCCACTGCCAGCGAGATGGTTTCCCACCTCAAGCACAAGGAGGTTTACTATGAGATTCAGCGACAGAGGGCGGAAGAAGGTGAGTTTCGGGGGAGCGAGGGTCGCATGCGTCTCGGAAATGTACCTCGGCAGGAAACAGGGGTGAAAAGGTTAGAAGGCGAGAAAGAGGCATGAGCGTAGAGTTATCTGACGACCACCACCTTTCCTTCCCCAAAAACGACCGAATCACGCCGGTTATCCTGCCCCTCCTCGCCCGTATCTTTGTCCTACCTTCCCACCAAAAAAAAAAAAAAAAAAAAACAACAGTCAAAAAACTCGAAGCTGCCGGCAAGCCTGTACCCAAGGCGACGGTCGAGCTACCTCCGCTGGTCACTCCCCCGGGCACGACGATCCAAGTCCAGGCTCCACCACCACCGCCTCCTGGATCCTTGACAGCTCAAATACCTGGGATGCCAGGGTTGAACGGTGGTGCGCCACCTTCCCCCGCTCAACTTGCGGCCATGCAGCAAGCTAGAGCTCAGATCATGGCCATGCAACAGCAACAGATGGCCGCAGCCGCCGCCCAGCAGGTCAACGGATCCCCATCGCAGACACCCTCCAAAGTGACCACCGTCGAAGATGGGGATGACGATTGAGTGGGTGATTTCCGTCTGGTACGGAAGGCGGCAATGGGAAGGGAAGACACGGTGAGGGTCACCTTCGGGGGAAGGGTTTCTTTGCGTGGTGGCTGGGAAAGGGGGAGAGTAGGACGATTCTTCACCTTGATTCCTGACACCCGGGATGTTTCGAACGAAGCAAGTGGCGAGAAAAGTTGTTGACCATTTCCTTTTCCCTTTTCTTCATTCTTTTTTTTTTTGGTCCTCGAACCTTACAAAATTTTTAGCCAAGACTCGAGAGGAGGGGAGATGGGGAAGGCAGATGAGAAATCAGGGGATAAAAGGTAGTTTCGTTCCCACTCTCCTTCTGTAGTCTAGGTACTCTTGACCAAAGAACTTGACCAGATGGATCTCCTCGTCTGGTTCGAAGAGGGGGGGGGGGGGGGGGGGGGGGGGGGGAAGAACAAGTGACGGTGATCTTCAGTTCTCCAGAGCTCCCTTCGTGTTCAAGAGAGATGGGGAGAACGTGGAGCGACAAAAGGGGAAGAAGGAGACTCACGTTTGATCCTCGAGTTGAAAAACTTCCATAGGACCAAGGAGAACCCCAAGGTGGAGAGAGGGTTGACCAGCAAGATCTGAGTGCCGAGGGCCCAGTAGAAGAAGCCAAAGTAGGATGGGTGTCTTGAAAAGCTGGAAAGGAGCGTCGGAAGGGGGAAGTGGAGGTGGCAAGAGGAAGGCGGTTCAGTGGAAGTGATCCTTTTTTTTATCTGTACGGAAGGCCCCCCTTCCAGGTGGGTGAGGCAAGTTGAGGCCAAACGTCGATTTCAAGGACGAACCTGTAGACTCCCTCCTTGACCAGCCTGTGATCGTGCCTTTTGGTGGAGGCGATCGTGTGGCTGAAGTTGTCGCTGGCCTGGATCATGGCAAGGCTCCTTAGGAACTGTCCCAGCAGGATCAGGGCCAGGCCGATCCAGGAGAGGTGGAGAGGCTTTATCCCAAGAGCTTGACTGCCGAAAAGCCAATGTTGGGAAGGGGGGGGGAACAACAAGCTGGTGAGGATGAACTCGATCAGACCAAAGGAGTGAGCGACGTGGTAGGTGACTCCGTTGTTGAGCAGGAAGGAGTCGGTCAACAACCTGGTAGGGTTGTACCTTGCCGTGACGAAGAATTCGGCCAGGTGGAACAAGCTCCAGGAGAAGAGGTAGAGGTTCAACCTGGGATCTTTCCAGAATGGTTCCCCGAGGGTGTCGTTGGAGGTGGTGGGGAGGAGCAAGAAGAATCGAAAGGCGTTGGGCAAGGTGAGACCCATGAGGATGCCTAGACCCAAGGATGTCAGGCAGATCTGGAGCGCAGCCGAGGAGAGGAAAGGTGGGATGGTTGTTGTCTGGGTCAGGATCTGGATCAAGGGAGGAGGAGGAGGAGGAGGAGTAGGAGAAGGGATAGGGGGGTGATTCGGGACCCCCGTGACTGGGGCTTCCTCTCTCGATCGGTGGGAGAGTGATGAGGATGGGGATGGACTCGATGGATGTAGGCTAGGTGTGAAGAGGTCCTCTTCGCTTCTGCTGCTGGTGATGCTGGTTGCGGTCGTCGTTGTCGTCGACGCCAGGGCTGTGGCGATGTGATGCGAACTCATGGTCGAGTGGAAGGAGAAAGAAAACAAAAGGCTTTTTTGAGCGCAGAGAAATGGAGGGTATGAAGGAAAGGAAAGGGGGGAAGGAGTCCGATGCTTTAAGGGATGGGGCACTGGCAAGAGAGGTAGGTTGTATGCTCTCCCTCTCCCTCTCCCTCTCCCTCTCTCTCTTCCTCTCTTCTTAGCGGTTGATCGATTGACCTTGGCAAGATACTGATGCAGAATGCTGGATGCTGATGCCTGGATATGGTGGCCAAAATTCGATGTGATGCGAAAGCTGTGTGTGACAAAGAGGAAGAAAGGGAGGGTAGGATCGAGAAACTCGGGCCGTTGCCATCCTCCCCTTTGTTCTTCTTCCTCCCTCTCCACATCAGCAATGAATGATCTTGGTTCACCCTCACTTTCCCCCTCTTCTTCACCACATTTCCCGTTCACCTCGACAGTCGGGACGAGGGGCATGCCGTGACGTTCTCCTCTTCCTTCCCTTTGTTCTCCCATCTCCTTCAAGTTTTCATCGTCTTCCCCACCTGATCGAAAGAGAGAGAATGGTGTTGGTTGGTCTTCATTTCCCATTGTCCACCCAATACCAACTCTCGCCGCAGATGGGACCGTGCACGAAACCAACATGTTTGGTTTGGGCCTAACTCAGATCCTACTTTGACGATAACCCCTGACCCCCCTCTCTCCCCCTCTCAACTCTATCACCTTACAGACATGTAGAACTTCTCACCCCGGAACTTGATCCAAGCGATGAGCGAGGGGTCTTGCGAAAAAAATGATAGTGGTTCACGGGGATGGAATAAAAGTAGCATTCGTTCAACAAGAATCCATCAACCCCCCCTCTCTGGGATAAAAAGGGGCAAGAAGAATCCTCATCAACGGTACTGATAGAGGAGCTCTTCGAACAAAAGGTATGAGTGCGCGAGGAGGAGGAGGAGGAGGGAGAGAGGAAAGTGGGTGGGGGAGGTGGGTTGCACCAATCTCAACTCCAACAAGAAAGCCATCCTCTGGTCATGTACACATGATGAAGGACGTTCCTCGACCAACTACTTGTTATCGTAGAGGTTCCTGCTGGTCATCTGACTCTTCCAAGCCTCCTTCAACCCGTCGTCCACGAAGCGAGGGACAAAGCCCACCTTCCTCACCTCGCCCGGCCTGAGCCAGAAGCCGTTCAGAGGTCGCCCGTGGTCCGCCTGGGAGCTGTCGGCATTGGTAAAGTATCCCACCACACCCTCGGGATGTTCGAGGTTGACCCAGGCTGCCACTCCTTCTCCCGAGTTGCGGACGAGGTACAAGAGGCCGTCCTCCCCTTCTCCCTTCCACTCGATCTCGACCTTGGGTTTGACCAGTTTGGCTTGGCCCAATGGAGATGGTGACCAGAACTGCTCGTTCCTGTACTTGCCACCTTCCGCATCCTGCCCTTCGACGACCAAGTGGAGCCAGCAGTCGTCCAGCTCGATCCCCTCCTCCAGGAATCCGTCCTCCTCACCGTACCTTTGTAGCAGCGAAGAACCGATCCCAGAGATGGTGAATGGCTTCTCGTCCGACTTCAACTTTTTCCCCTTGAAATCGTACCAGGTCCAGGATGCTTTACCCGAGACCTTGTCGAATCGATCCGACTGGTGGGTAGAGCGAAGCATTGAAAAGGGAAAAAGATTGGAGAGGATAGAGGTAAGGTTCATCATGGTCAACACTAGATCGAAAGGCTGATGGAGAAAGAGGGGGAGAGGAGAGGGATAGGGAAACTCACGATGGCGTAAAGCTCGAGCGATTTGTTGCCAACAAAGTAGAGAGGGTAGGCTGCCAATCTGTCCTGGTTCCTGGCGCTCAGGTAGTGCATCAGCTTCCACCTGCCGCCGTACTCGATTGAAGCCCAGTCGGTCCCCTCCCAGATGGCGTTGATCTGCCAGTAGGCGACCCCCCTGCTGTTCTCCTTCCTGTCCCCCTGGAGCCGGTAGTAGAGCATCTCGTACCCGATGAAGTCGGCCTGATAGATCTGGGTCGAGTAGGCCCACTGCGCAAGCTTGTCCCTTGGACCCAGGCTGCTCGAGTTCTCCGGCGAAGGGTAGTAGAGCTCGACCGCAGAACTCATTTGGAACTGGCCGTCGCTTGCGGGCCATGGATAGGAGAGGTTGCCGGGAGGGTTGTGCTTGGACCTCGCCCTGACCTGAGTGCTGTTGAACTCGTAAGCCTCTTCGTTGGTCAAAACCCTGTCCAAGGTGTAGATCGAAGGCAGGGAGTGCATGCCGAACTCGGTGTAGGCCCTTCCCTTGTTGAAGGCAGACACGTTGAAGGCAAAGGTTGGATCGTAGTTGTAGTACTCGGCGTTGCTGTAGAGGTAACCCTCGGTCTGATTCTTGTACCTGGGCACGTACTCGGGCCAGAGGGCTAGGTAACCTGTCGAAGTGGAGGATGGCACGTAGCTCAGAGCCTTGGTGTTGGCTCTCACCTCGTTGAGCACCACGTCGTCAAAGATCTTTTCGTACTGGTCAAGGTAGACGGTGGCGTTGGCCAGGACGCTTGGGTCGGGTCGCAGCAGCAACTCGCCCTCGTTGTTCCCAGCCCAGAAGGTGTTGGATGGATGATGGTTGGTCCTCCTAACGTTCTGCGAGACCTCCTTCCTGACGTTGTCCAAAAAGTTTGGCAATGTCGGGTAATCGGAGCAGGCAAAGATCATCTCACTCCAGATGAGGAGGCCGGCCTCGTCAGCGATATCGTAGAAGAGGTCGGACTGGTAGGATCCTCCTCCCCAGATCCTAATCAAGTTATGACCCGCAGCCAGAGCCGATTCGATGACCCAGTTGACCCGGTCGACCGAGATCCGGGGTGAGAAGGTATCGAAGGGGATCATGTTGGAGGCTTGTATGAAAAAGCTTTTGCCATTGAGGTCCAGTTGCCACTTGCTTCCAGGCTGGATACCCGTGGCCACCTCCTCCTCCGTATACTCCTGCTGGTTCAAGACAATGGTTCGGAACCCGACTCTCTTGCTCCAAGTCGCGCTGTCCAGCTTGCCGGAACGAAGCTTGAGGGAGAGGTCGTAAAGCTTGGGTTCACCGAAAGCTTTCGGCCACCAAAGTTCAGGAGATCCTTTGCCTTTGCTTGGGACCGTGATGTGCGCGTGTAATGCCTCGTTTTCCCCCTTCTTGATGTCTTTCGAAAGCTTGAGACCCTTGACGCTCAGGCCTAGCTCCTGGATCTCTAGGTCTAACAAGGCCTGGTCCTTGCTTTGGGCCTCGGTGGAAAAGAGGGACAGAGTCACATTCATGATCCAAGGCGCATCCTGGTCAGGGGGGAGGTTGTTCAGCTGCCCCTTGCGGTGAATGTCGACCGATGTGCCGTGGACAAAGATGGAATTGTCCTTTCCAACCTGTGCCTTGCCGGTAGACCCGGTGGCCGCTGCCGAAGACCTTTTGGACTCTGCAGACTTTCCTTTGAAGCCGACAATGTATGCAGGTTTGATAGGTCCGACAGGGACGTACGCTGGGCCCCAATCCCAGCCAAAGTCACTCTGTTGTTTTCGGATAAAGTTCCTGAAGGGATACTCGTAGTCGATCACGGCGTATGCTGAGGGGTTTGTCAGCTGCGAAGGGTAAAAGGGCTCCTTCTTGCTCTCCTCTTGAACCCAGAGCCAGGCCGAGTGGAAGTCGATGGTGATGTTGGTGTTGCCGCCGGAAGGAGCTTGCGATAGTGACTTGATCTCCGAGCTGATATCGTAAATGCTCTCGATGAAAGCGCTGGTGCTGTGCCCGACGGGCTTGCCGCCGATAGACACGTTGGCGACTGCGTCCAAACCCTGGAAGTAGAGAGCGAACTGATCATTGCCCTTGCCAGCGTGAGCCTTGACGAATTGAGCCAGATCAGCAGTGTAACTCCAAACGGGCTCATCAATTATCCACCTGCTGGTACCTTCGTTGAGCCCAATGTTGGGATCATCTATGATTCCGGCTCGGATGAGGTCGAGATGGGCAACGGAAGGAAAGAGGGCAGGAATCGCTATGGAGCCGTTGCTATTCTTCAATGTCCACTCTAGACCAGCGGAGTTAGCAAGACTGTACTTGGGCAACGATCCGGAGCCTGCTTTTTGATGGGAAGGATCGGAGGCATTGCGAATGGGGAGAGGGAAAGGCTGGGCATGAGAATGATGGGTGCATAGTGACCAGATGCCTGCCTCAGCTGACGATAGATCTTTGAACTGAGCTACATAACCGGACTGGTCAAACTGAGACGAGATGGGCGAGACCTTCGAGCTCGATCGCTCCGGGCTGCCCCTCAAGTTAATGGACGAAGAAGATAGTGGTTGCTGGTAAGAGGAAGTTAGGCTTGCCAGCGCCGCCACGAGGAGCGCGATGTAAACCATCGGATGGCTTGGAGGCGGTTTGAGCCTCGAAGGATGAGAACAAGGAGAGACTGTTCTTGATGAGATGTGGGTAGGATTCGGTGAGGGAGAGAGAGGGGACAGCCTCAGACTGGAGTATGAAGGATGAGGGGGGGAATAGAGGGTCCAGATGACTGGGGCTCTTTGATCTTTCCGCATCATTTCAAACCGTTATCCCTGAGGCTTATATCCTCCGCAAAACTAGCTCATTGAAGGGGAGAGAGGGTGAGGAATAGGAATGGAGGAGGAGTGGTTGGGGAAAGCTGGCTGATGAAGAGCACGAGCTCGATTGGTGGTCGAGAGAAACGAGTCCACCATGTGTTAGTCAGATGCTTGGTACTCCAATCAAAACCTTCCTGTCGCCAGTACCTCACCACATCGGGTAAGTGAGAGTAGGAAGCGAGTGATCTGGGATCCACCTTAAAGAAAGGGTGAGGGAGGGGGGGGAAAAGGAAGAAGAAGAAGGGCGTGGGCGGAGGGATGCGTGGTGCTTCTTCCTTCCTTCCCTCCTTCCTTCCTTCTCCAGGGGCTGAAGGGAAGCGTGGAGTGAGCGACGCCCAGTGCGTAGGATTGTGGGTATACAATTCGAATGCTGGTGGAATCCATCCAAACTTGTGTCAAGATGGGGGTGGAAAGAGTGGGAGAGAGAGGTCCTCTTGACAACCAACGACATCCCTGATGACGAACAGCGAGGGATGAGGAGGTAAGAAGACCTGCACATCTGAATGCATTCCATTGACCCGCTTTTTTTTTTTTTTAAATTGTTCTTGTTAGGCTGGGGAGTGGGAACGATCGCTCTCCCCACTAGCACCAGAAGGAGGGATCGGAAAATTGGGATTGCGGGGTCGAAATGCGTTTTGCTCTCTCGACTCGCCTCTTTGTTGGACCGAGTACCGAGAGCGAACTGATCTTGTCAGTAAGAGAAGGAAGGGCTCATCATGCTTGATTGCTTTGCCCTTCGTCACCAGGTCTGGCAATGGTTGTCTGCTTCATGCGCAGGGCAGACTTGAGTGTAGCTTATGCAGCAAAGTTCTCCTCTTGCTCTCCCTCTCGCTCGCTCACTTTCCAGCCGTTTCTCACCTCGGAATCCCCCCCGACCATCATCAGGATTCCCAGTGTCACAAATGCTTGAAAGAATGACACTTGGCTTTAGGATGGACAAGCCATTTTTCCTCCATCGACAAGCGAGAATCGCGTGTGGGGAGAATTCTTTCATTACCCCATTCTCTTCGGCGTTGAATCGGCGAAAATAAAGTCAAGGCGGGGTAGGAGTACGACGACCCCTTCGGTCACACCCCCCCCCCCCCCCCCCCCCCCCCCCCCCCCCCCCCCCCCCCACACCCCACCCCACC
>KZ820136.1:8170-21642 GCA_003144235.1 Violaceomyces palustris | reverse complement strand
GGCTCGAGACGGTTCCCCACTCTTGTTCACTTCGTGGCCGGACCGGAGCGAGCGTCCAGCTACAAGTCGACCAGAGCTTGACCGGCAATGCACCTTTGATTCGAGGACAAGACCGTTTTCATTTTACCTTCTGTTTTTCTCTCTTCGACCGAGGAGACGGATGTTTCGTCGTTGGTTGAACGTGACGTGCAGTTGTGCAGCAGCCTTTGGTTCTCGGAGACGATCTCAAGGGAACGAATTCGCTCAGGATGTGGTTGTACGAAAAAGCCCCGATGCATATCGGGGAGAGGAGAATCAGCTGCCCCAGCCTTGCACCATTCGGTTCCCGGCTCCCCTCTCTCTCCTCCCTGCCCTCTTCCGTGCTCCGTCTTCCGTCTTTGGTTCCTGGAGATGAGGGTTTTGGGGGTTCGACCTCTTCGGATTCCAACCTTTGTTTCTTTCTTTTCTTCACCCCTTTCCTCCTGTTGACGAAGACTGGGCACGTTTCTTCTCTTCATGCGCAACGCTCAACCAGTCTTGCTGGTTCAAGGCAAGGTGGAGAGGGTACGATCACATGGAGAGAGAAAGAAGGGGGGGGGGAGAGAACGTCCCCAACCTTGGACGCATGAAGATGATGAGTTCATTCAGAATCATGTAACGAAACCCAACAAGGGGAGGTAGTGGGTGGGTCTCCCTCTCTCTCTTTCTCCTCGACCGAGCCTCTCTCTCATGGGCTCGAGCCCACAACTTCGGATTACGGGATTTGATGCAAGGAAAAAGACAGCGAGAGAGTAGAAAGGAAGGAGAAAAAAAGTAAGATAAAGGGAAAAGAGGACTAGCACGCACTCGCAACTTCTTCTGGTCCTCCCCCTCCCCAAGATCGACCATCACACTCCCCTCCTCTCTTTCCTCTCCTTTCACAACGTCCAGCAACGTTCCTCCCTTCTCGTCCATCCGCACCTTGGAATGAGACGAATCCCTTTCAACCCAATCCTGGCATCCACTTCCTCTTCCACCACCTTGACCCTTCGTCGAAACACCTCCACCAGGATACTTTCAATTTTGCCATCATCATCATCGTCCCATCCATCATCTTTGATCCGCCGCCCCATCACTTCCACCACCGTCCTCAAGATCGGGATGTCTTCCTCCCCTCCTTCTCCCTCTTCTACCCCTTCTCCTCCTTCCGACAAGACCTCATCCAAAGGCAAGATCACCACCTCGTCTCGAAAGTCCGTCTCCCCCCCTTTCTACAAGACCTCCCCTGCGCCTCACTGGAAATCACCCAATTCCAACACCTCCGGAGGTTTCAAGTCGCCTTGGCCTTCCTCTCAATCTCACGGTTTCCTCCAATTCCTCAGAGCCAGGCTCTTCGATTGGGACGAGGTGCCTCTCCCGACAGCAGGCTTCTCCTCTTCCGACCCCAATCGAAGTCATGAAGGCTTGCCTGTGGTGAGGAAAGACATCTGGTCGGCTTCGGCGGACCAAACCGACAAAGCATCCTCTACCGCCGGTGAGGATCGTGACAAGATCAGATTCACCTGGCTGGGTCATGCCTCTTGTCACTTCCAACTCCCCGTACCTCCTCTTTCCTCCCAATCGTCCGAAAAGAGCCCTTCGGTCACCATCCTCTGCGATCCAGTCCTCAGCAGGAGGTGCTCTCCCTTCAGCTTCATCGGTCCAGAGAGGTTCACCCAAGCTCCTACCACCATCACGGAGATGGCGAACGCCCCCGAGGTCGGAGGAAGGAGGGTTTGGCCCGATTTTGTTTGCTTGTCTCAGTGAGTTCAGACGAGTCTCGCTATCGAACGCAAGTGAAAAATTCATCCTCTGTTCTCCTCCTCTTTCTGCTGACACACACGCGCACACACACCCCTTCTCTCTCCTCCCCTTTCCTTTTCCAGCAATCACTACGACCACCTCGATTACGACACGATCAAGGAGCTCATCTCGCCGAGACACTCTCGACCAAAACCTCACATCCTTTGCCCTCTAGGAGTCAAGGCCTGGTTCAAGTCCAACTTTGGATTGAGGGACGACGAAGTGACGGAGTCGGATTGGTGGGACCAGACGGTCTTCGACCTTGGCGACGGGGAGAGTAGGCTCAGGGTGACTTGCACTCCAGCGCAACACTTTACGGGTCGAGGGATCCACGACAGGAACAAGACCCTCTGGGCGGGTTGGGTTTTCGAGACGCTTCGTGGGGGGGAGGAGGTGGTGGTGGAGGTGAAGGGTGCCAAAGTCTGGTTCGCTGGAGACACGGGCTACCGTTCGGTCGGGAGAGGGATGTCTGCGGAGGAGGAGGATTCACTGCCCACCTGCCCAGCTTTCCGAGAGATCGGAGAGGTTCTAGGACCTTTGGATCTGAGCGCCATCCCCATCGGAGCCTACCTTCCCAGAAACGTCATGTCGACGGTTCACATGTCACCGAGGGATTCCGTAAGGGTTCACGGTGAGGTGAGGAGCAGGAAGAGCGTCGGGATCCACTGGGGAAGTTTCAGGTTGACCCCGGAGGACGTCAACGAACCTCCCAGGCTTCTCAAGGAGGAGTGCGAAAAGTTGGGGATCGAGAAGGGAGAGTTCGACGTGGTCGAGATCGGGGAGACGATCTCGGTCGTCGCCGCCGGTGCTGGTGGTGCTGGTGATGAGGCTCTACCGGAATCCAAGCTGGGAACCAAGGCCCACTGGGACTCTGTCTACGAGAGGGAGGTGACCAACTTTGAGGAGATCGGAGAGGAGGGAGAGGTGTGGTTCGGCGAGGATTCGGTGGATAGGATGGTGAGGTACCTGGAGGAGGAACTCTGCTCCTCGGACGGGGGTGAACAAGCCAGATCGGCTCCTCACATTCTCGACCTCGGGACAGGGAACGGCCACCTCCTCTTCAGTCTACTCGAATCGGAAGAGTTGGGATCCTGGCTCGAGGCTGGTAGGATGAAGGGCGTGGACTACTCGGAAGCATCGGTCAAGCTCGCCAGAGCCGTCGGGAGGAAGAGGGCGGAGGAGGAGGAAGGATGCAAGATCGAGGAGATCAAGTTCGAAACTTTGGACCTGATGGAGACGGAAGAGGTCTCGAGTTTGAAAGGTCAAGCCAACGAGGGTAGAGGGTGGGACGTCGTTCTGGACAAGGGGACGTTCGACGCCATCGCCCTCTCCTCGAAACCCATCGAGGGCAAGCTACCCGTAGACCTCTACACGATCGCGGTTCGAGAGCTGGTCAAGAGACCTGAGGAAGAGGGAGGAGAGGGAGGAGGAGGCATCTTCCTCATCACCTCTTGCAACTTTACGGAGGAAGAGCTCAAGCTCAGGTTCGAAAAATCTGGTGAGTGTTTACGAACCACCTTTTCTCTCTTGGTTGACTGAGAGAAGAAGGGGAAAAAGAGAGAGACACACGGAGGCTGACGATCTTCTTTTTTACCCTCCCTCTTTTCCCCCTTTGGCGCTTGGACAACGGCAAAACAGGGTTCAAGACGGAACACGTCATCCCTACACCAAGCTTCAGCTTCGGAGGGAGCAAAGGTTCGACCACCACTTCGATCGCCTTTCGTAGGGTCTGAAGATGCAAATCGCAAACCAACCTCGTCCTTCCCCTTGTTTCGAGGCATATAGAGTCAGAATCGGAAGAAGAGGATGATGAACGAACGAGTGAAAGAAAGAGTGAATGCATGATGCGGATGGAAGAGGTTTTGTTGAGCAGGTCCTGTAACCGGCCGATAGAAAGGGGTAGGGTTGGTTCCCTTCCTTTTCTTATTCACGTTTTTTCGGCGCGCTTCAAAGGGATGAATATGGAATGTGTGATGGATGCATTCCCACTTCCATCGTCTTCAAGTTTTGAAATGCCCTCTGGCCCTCACGTCCTTTGCTTCTCCTTCTTGTAATCGAACGAACGCGACGGTCACTTCACTTTTCACTTTTCATCCTCATTTGTATTCCTTCCTCACCTCCAAAAGAGAGGGAGAAGAAGTTTTCAAAAAAAAAAAAAAAAAAAAAAGGAAGAAGGAAGAAGGAAGAAGGAGAGGAAGAGGAATCCACCCCCCTCCTTGACAACCCATCTCCCCTTCCCAGCTCTTGAACGGTCTGAAAAGTTGTTTCGGACGACGACGACGACGACAACGACAAAGAAGAAGAAGAGACCCCTCTCCATGTCTTTGGAATCATCCACCCTCACCGAGAAGGTGGTCAACCCACCACCTCCTCCTGCCATCCTGGGTCCAGATGGTCTGACCAACAAGCAGAGGAGGAAGGCCAAGCAGGCTGAAAAGGCCAGGCTCAAGGAGGAGGGAGCGAATCGCAAAACCCAACAGGATCCGATGGAGGAGGATGGAGAGGAGAAGAACAGCAACAAGAGGAAGAGATCCTCCGATCTTGAAGCTACCAACAACCAGTCCAACCTCCTCCCTCACCCTTCCAGGTTGGACCGGATCGTCACCACCACCTCCTCTTCCAGCGCTGCTGGTGGCGATCAAGCTTCTCAAGTTCAGACGCAGGAGAAGATCGAACAAGGCGAAGAAGAACCCATGAGTCACAAGAAGAGGAGGATGTTGAAAAAGTTGGCCAAGGCTTCCTCCTCCAAGGGGGAGGAAGGTGAGCACCAAGGTGGAAGCGGAGGCGTCGGAGGTTGGAAGACCTCGAGCGTAGGAGGATCCAACCAAATTCCCGTAAGGAGTCGTCACAGCGTCTGGGTAGGAAACCTCAGCTTCTCCACCGACGAGGCCAAGCTGAAGGATTGGTTCGAAAGGAGAGGGGTGGAAGGAATCTCGAGGGTTCACATGCCCAAAGGTCTGAGGAGGAACGAGAGCAACAGGGGATTCGCCTACGTCGACCTGCCTTCCGAGGAGGTGGTCAAGTCTGCCATCCAACTCTCCGAGAACCCTTTGGATGGTAGGAAACTTCTGATCAAATCCGGATCCGACTACACCGGTAGACCCGAGATCGACCCTACCAACCTGGCGGCCTTGACCGGCATGGTGGTGACCGACCAGAAACCTCGCTCGGCCAGACGGGATGACGCCGATGAAGACGAGGAGGGAGAGGAGGGGGAAGATCAGGGAGCCTCCTCCCTTGCGGGGTTGGGCAAGAAGGGAAAGACGGGACTCACCAAGACGGCACAAAAGATCCTTCGATCTCAAAAGCACCCTCCCGGTCCTACCCTCTTCGTCGGAAACCTCTCCTTCCAATCGACCGAGGAGGGGATCCGAGAGCTCCTGGAGAACTCGGCCAGGAGGAGGGACGAGTGGAGCAAAGGTGGGACGGGCGTCGAGAAGAAGAAGTCGAAGAAGGAACGGAAGGGGGGCGAAAAGAGGAAGAGCGAGAAGGGGGACGAGGATTCAGAGGCGCAGGAGAGTGACAGTGACGACGACGACGAAGAAAGGGGAAAGCGGAAGGAGAAGGAGGGACGAGAAGAGAGCGACAGTGACAGTGAGAGCAACAGTGACAGTGAGAGCGACAGCGACAGCGAAGCGGAGGAGGATGGTTCGCAAGCGAAGAAGGAGGAGCGGAAGAAGGGAGGCGAGAAGCAAGGCACCATCAGGGGAGCGGGAATCAGAAAGGTCAGGATGGGAACCTTTGAGGACACCGGAAAGTGCAAAGGGTGAGTTTCCTTTTCCCTTCCTCCACCTCGTCCCAGAACAAGGGAAAGAAAACGTTCGCACGAAATCCCTCCCTTTCTCTGACACATGCATCTTCTTCTAACCCCCCTTTCTCGTTTCTCCCCAACCTCACACACACACACACAAAAGATTCGCCTTCATCGATTTCCACACTCCAGCCCACGCCACTCGAACCCTGATCGACCCAAGGAACTCGTACCTGGACGGTAGGAAGCTGATCCTCCAATTCGCTGGAGCGGACGCGGTGAGGAGGGGAGCTCCCAAAGGTTCTGCAGCGGCCTCTTCCCAGCATTCCAAGTTCAAGGGAGGAGCGAGTAGGAACGAGTTCGGATTCGGTTCCAAGAGGCAACCACCCTACCCTCGATCGAAGCCGCAGGAGGAGGAGGGTGGTGGTGGTGGTCAGGATCTTGAAAGACCTCGTTCCACCGACGCACCCGCACCTGGTAGCTTTGATCCAAACGCACCCTTACCCAAGAAGCACAAGGAGACCCAGGAAGAGAGGAGGGCGAGGAGGGCCATGGTCAATGGCGGTTCGGATCCCAGGCAAAGGCAAAGAGGTTCGGCAGACGTCCGACCTCCCAGGAGGGAGAAACCCGGAGCAGCCCTCGCCAACGCAAAGAGGGAGAGTCTGGGTATCGTCGCAAGTCAGGGAAACAAGATCTCCTTCGACTGACAAGAGTCCCCCAAAACCACCTTTCCACCATCCACTTTGCCTACGTCACGGACCGTCTCCCGAAACCTTGCCTTGGATCGTTTTCGAATCTACATGCTCATGTTGCTTTGGTTTATTTTTTCCCCTTTCAAATTGTAATTCAAATCATTCCGACGATGCCCGAGCGACTTGTTCGATACCAAGGGGTTCACGGGGAGGGGGGGGAGAAGCCGGAACGACGATGGAAGAAGAGGCGGGGGAACGACGTGCGCACCCCATCAAAGTCACGTCAGCTCTTCCAGATCAACCAGCTCCTTCTTCCACCCCACTCTTCCATCCGATTCTCGAACCCTGACGTGAACCTCGATTTTCCGAGTCTGGTCCCAATTCTTCCCAAGGATCAGCCTGATCGGGTACCCGATCAGGTCGGCGTCGGTCAATCTTGAACCCAAGCTCTTCTCGACCCTATCGTCCAAGGCGATGTCTTCGCTCCTGATCCCTTCCTCCTGATCGTCTTGCATCGCTCCTTCTCCTCCATCCTCCTCGACGATCGGATCCGATCTTGCTACAACCCTACCTCTCCGAAGCGCCTTCTCGATCCTGACGCACGCTTCTTTCTTCTCCTCCGTATCTGGAGAGCATGGGATGATGACGGCTCGGAAGGGTGCCAAGTGTCGAGGCCAGATGAATCCTCCTGACACCTTGCTCCCTCCGGACTTGTTGGGTTGGGCTCTACCTTTGGAATCTTCGAACTCCTTGGCGGCCCTCTGAGCCAGGGTTCCCAGGATCCTGGTCACCCCTATTCCGTAGCATCCCATCTGGAAGGGGAGTCTCCCTTTCCCCACCTTGGAGCGAGATTGGATCGCGACGCCTTCTCCGTCTTGGTCCTCCCTGGCCTTCCCCTTCCCCTTGGCTGGTAGTTGGGAGGATGGGGCGAAGCCGACTCCGAGAGCTTCGCTGTACTTTGTACCGAGTAGGAAAGTGTGACCCACTTCGATCGACTTGCTCTTCTTCAGCTCGCCGTGCCTGCACCTTGGGCAGACGTCCCCCTCTTCCGCTTCCCTCACGTCGACGAGGTGCAGGGGAAGGGCGACGTTCTCTAGGTGGTGAGGAAGTTGTGAGGGGAAGAGGTCCGAAAGGCTTGGGCTTGGTTGAGAGGAGGAGGAGCCAGAAGGGCTCGTCATCCCCTCTCCGTTCACTCCTTGCGAAGCGTACTCCAGGATCGCCTCGGTTACGGCCCTCTCCATCTCTTCGTTGTCCAAGCTGGAGCACTCAAAGTCGGTCAGGACCTTGATCTTGTCGAACCTGACCAGGGGTCCCTCTGGCCTATCCTTCCAATCCCAGCCCGAGAGACCTTTGGTCCTCATCTCTCGGTCCGAGATCAGTTCCCGATACTCTGGATCCGAGGGGAGGTTCCTGATCACCTTGAGGTGGTTGAGTTCCCTCTGCTTGGGCCAGATCACGCAGTGAAGCGTCATCCCCTGCAGCGCCGGATCCCTGGGTCCGTAGAGTTTCACGTCGACCTCGGAAGAGTCGAATGGCATCTTGGAGCTGGAAGGCAGAGAGGCTGCTCTCTCCGTGTTGGCCGAGTAGTTGCACTTGCCGCACGAGAGCAGAGTGTCCTCACCAGCTGGGTCATTAGCGAAGGGGTTAGGGGTTTGGGTCGATGATGTCAAACCTTTGGCGAGGACGCTTCCATTCACCCTTTCTCATTCTCTCTCCCCAATCTCTCTCCCCCTCTCCCCCTCTATAACTCACCTGCATCTTCAAGGTGATACTCGTGAGAACGGCTTCCACCTATGGCGCCGCTGTCGGCTTCGGCCACTCTCCAAGATCCTTTACCAAAGATTCGATCCATGATCCTCCTGTAAGCACCCGTCACGTCCTCGTAGGTCTTGGTGGCATCCTCGAGGTTGGCATCGAAAGTGTAGAGATCCTTCATGACAAACTCTTTGGTTCTCAAAAGGCCCATCCTAGGTCTCGGCTCGTCCCTGTGCTTTCGGGCTGGTTATTCGTTGGCCCGTCAGAGGGAGAGGCGATGACGCACGTACAGGTGGGGTTGGGGGCAAAGGAGGGAAATGGGACGGGAAGAAGGCACGGGCGGTTTTCAGTATCGATCGCTGCGATGATTTCGAAGAAAGGGAGGTCCCGGCCAGAGGGTTTGGGGGAGCGTTGACACGTCGTATCACCCCGAAGGCGATCAAACCCCAGAAAGGCCCTGGCCCCCTTGACACTGACTGATCTGGTAGACCCTCACGGGAAGAGACCTCCAACTGTCCACCTCCTGGGAGACGAGCTTTGTAACTTCCTCCTCATGAGTGGGGGCCAGGATGAACTCGGAAGCCTTCCTATCCTTGAGGCTGTAGAGCTCGTTGCCCATGACTTGGAACCTTCCGGTCTTCCTCCAGAGCGTCGAGGGGAGGAGGGTGGGCATGTCGATCCTGTCGGCTCCTATCCGAGACATTTCCTCATCGATGATCGACTCGATCTTCCTCACCATCTTGAGACCGTTGGGTAGTAGCGTGTAGACTCCGGAAGAGGATTGGCGGAGGTAGCCGCCTCTTGTGAGGAGCTTGAGAGATTCGAGCGGCTGTTCCTGATCATTTTGACCTCCGCTAGAGGTCGAAGAGTCGTCCCTCTGAGTGGGTACCCACCTTGTCGATAGTTTGATTGCAGAGTCCTGCTCATTGGGAAGGATGGCCGGTGTGGGGATGCATGATGCAAGATGCGAGAGAGGGAGAGAGAGGGTTGGTTCACGTGGGGTTAAAAAAAAAATAACAATGGATCCGATTGTCAAAGTCCCCATCTGTCGGAAGGCTAGGCAAGGGCCAAGTGGAAAGGTGAAGGGGTGAGGGGAGCGACCTTGTTTTCCAGCCACTCCCCCCTTCGTCTCTACCCACCTTGGAGGAACTGGAGAGGGATCGCAGCGATCGGTTCCACGCCACGATCCTCATTTGGACATGTCGACTGACTCCTAGGTTTGCAGAGACCATCCTGGGGTGTCCGCGGATGTCGTCGTCGACCTTTTCGACTTGTTCTGTTCAATTTCCACTGGGCCTGGTCGACTTGGAGGAGAAGGGGTTAGAGGGGGACGGGGGACTGGGCACCCTTTCTCCCCTTGAAACCGCTGCGACTCTGTTTGTTGAATCAAAAGTTTTGTGGTGGAGGAAGCGTGCAGTGGACCCTTGGTACTATGAAGAGGGAGGAAGAGGAAGGATATGCACGTGGCACGTGACAGGGTCGACGGACGGAAGGGAAGAGGAGAGTGATTATGTCATCTTGACCTCTCAAGGCTAGGATGGAGTGGGTTGGAACGGCTCCATCAAAGCCGCTAGAGCCGCCGTCTTCCTCCTGCTCACCTTCTTCTTTGCGCGACGTCTGTGAGGTTTGCATGTTGGTTTGATCAAAAAGCACACTATCCTCTATGGTCTTTCGAAACGTCGAATCGGCTATGCCATGTGTGAGATCTGGACATCAACATGCTCGTCCAGGGCCAGGGTGAGGGAGAGAAAGAGGAGGGGGGGGGGGGGTGCGGGTGTATGTTTGTTGACCAGGTCGATCAAGATGCGTGCAAGTAGGGGAAAGGAAGGTAAAAGGAGATCCCCATCGATGAGACGAATAAGAAAAGAGAGAGAGCCTTGGAGGAGGGAAGGTCGAATGGAAGGAGTTAGGGTGGTTGAGATGCGGGGTTTGCCTTTCGCTGCATCATGGCCTCTGCGGCCACTTTGAAGCTGATGCACGATCGCCAGCCAACCTTCCCCCTTGGCTTCTCAAGACCGACAGAATTCGAATTCACTTTTCGGCTCATTCGACAATCCCGATAGCCGGTGATCTCACCCTTCTTCTCACCATCGTCATCTTCTCCTCCTCCTCGTCCCTCTTCTTGAACTTATCCTTCTTCTTCGACCCCATCCCCCTAGCGTAAGTGTTCCTTTGGGTGATCAAGCCGAGTCAAAGACGATGGGGAAGGGGGTCGCATGTGTGATTTTGCGACCATTCTCCGCAAACGATCCTTCTCTCGGACCACCGTAGCAAGGTCTCAGAGACGCACTTCTGGTTCGATGGGCCAAGGGGGAAAGGAGGAAGGAGGGATGAAAACGTGAGCGGAGAAAGGGAGGAGGGACGAAGGAGGATGAGTCAGTGGTCCACTTGGGAAGGGAGTGAGGTTCGACGCCAGCCCATCCCGAAGTCCGCCTAAAGTTACAACAGGGGAGAGGGTCGGAGGATCGAGGCAACAAGTTTATCCAAAGTGTGCGGCTGGCCATGGATGGTCGGTGAGGAAGGGTTTGACCGGCGTTAAAGGTGGCGGGTAGGATGTCAGTCTCGAGGTTGCTTTGGAGGTTGAGACGAGCCTGGGGGGGGGGGGGGGGGGGGGGGGGGGGGGGGAGGATGGCTGGGCTTTGGGCCAACTTCGAACCGATTGCTCTTGGTTCCCAAGTCACGACACTCCTCCCCTCTGACCCTCACTCAGACTCATGACTGCATGCACTGGGATGGAGGAAGCCAAGAAGGATCACACGCGCAAGAATCAAGACCAAGCCGGTTGGCAAGTGGGGACTTTGGGGGAGCGCGCTCAAGTTGATTACAGTAATTCCTCGCATCGACTGTCACAGCCAGAGGGGCGAGGTTCGTGAGTGGTTCTCGATTCCCTTCCAGCCCCACCGGCCCAACCAAGGCACCCTCTTCCGCGCTTCCAGAGTCACGGGCCACGGGCGGCTTTGTGATTCAGAGTGTGATCAGGAGTGTTGGACTCGATTCTGATTTCTAATCACTGTTCGCCCCCCCAATCAAGTCGCTACGTGAACCTCCCTCCCCGCCAACCTTGGTCGGGTTCCTCCCACACTCTTGTGATGATGAAGAGTTGGATGGAGGGGTAGGGGAGCAGGTTGGGTCACGCAAGGGAGGAGTGCGATCGTAAAGAGTCATGAGTGTGAATCCAAAGACCAGAGCCAGATTCGGGAGTGCATGCGATTACGCGCATGTGGGATTATCCATTCATCACACATTTCAAAAGTGAAAGGCAGGGTGGAGAGTCTGAGTGTTTGGTAAGTGGTAAGGATGGGCTGTTAAAGCCCGCCAAGGGGAGGGGGAGGGAGAGGGAGAGGGGGTTGGAGAAGGAGGTGAGTCAACCGATGGATTCCCCCTCGCCGGTCCCCCCGCGCCTCATTCCTCTGACCCTCTGTGAAAGGAGAGGAAGGGTGGGGAAAAAAAGGGCCTTTCGGGCCAGTCCTTTGGGTTTCACGGCCAGCGGGGATGGCCTCCTTCTATTTAACCTCACTCACCCGAAGCCTCCCTCTTCCGGCCAGAGGATCAAGACTGCTTAGCAATAAACATAGAGCTCCTCTCCCTTCCAATTACCCCCCCCCCCCCCCCTTCTCTCCCTCTTCCTCAATCAGCACCTGCCTAAACCGCCACCCACCGTCAAGACAGGATCCCCCCGCCCCCCTCCCCACACCCACCACCCAGCATTCACCCTGATCAGACCTGTCCTTGTCAAACCCAGTCCAGCGTCTCACACACAGACCATGTCTCTCCGCGCTCCTGCCACTCGCCTCTTGCAGCGTTCCGTCGCCACCTCGGCGCTCGGCAATGCTTCTCGCTCCCTCTCCACAGTCGCCGCCAGGGGCAGGGACGCTACATCCTCTTCCCCTTCTTCCAGCGCTCCTCTCAGATTCTCGCGGTCAGGTCCATCGTCAGCCCCCGCACGCGCCTTCAGCACCACTTCCCCCGCTCGCGATTTCGAAAGCCCCTTCGGCGTCAACTCGCTGGCCAAGTTCACCGAGGAGGAGGAGATGCTCAAGGAGGCCGTTCGAAAGTTTGCCAACGACGTCGTCAAGCCACGCGTCGAAGCCATGGACGAGGCCGAGAAGATGGACCCAGAGGTGATCAAGGGCCTCTTTGAGCAGGGTCTCATGGCCATCGAGACCGACGCAGAGCTCGGTGGCGCCGGTTGCTCCTTCACAGCCGCCATCATCGTCATCGAAGAGCTCGCCAAGGTTGACCCATCCGTCTCCGTCCTCTGCGATGTTCACAACGTGAGTGAATGCCAGCCCACACCCTCGGCAGCGACTTTGCGTGACCTGACTGGCTCGAGCCTCCTCTCACACTCGACCCCCGCGCTCGCATCTCTCCCCCTCTTGCGCCGCTCCTTGAATAGACCCTCGTCAACACGGTCCTCCGCAAGTACGCCAGCAAGCACATCCAGGAGAAGTACCTCCCCAAGTTGGCTTCGGACACGCTCGGTTCCTTCTGTCTCTCGGAGCCATCCTCTGGATCCGACGCTTTCGCAATGAAGACTTCGTGCAAGAAGCAAGCGGACGGCAGCTGGATCCTCAACGGCACCAAGATGTGGATCACCAACTCGGCAGAGGCCGAATTCTTCATCGTCTTCGCCCAGGGCGACCCGTCCAAGGGCTACAAGGGCATCAGCGCCTTCGCGGTCGAAAAGTCGATGGGCGTCGAGATCGCCAAGAAGGAGAAGAAGCTAGGCATCCGCGCCTCGTCCACGTGCACGCTCAACTTTGACGAGATCAAGGTCCCAGCCGAGAACCTGATCGGAGAGGAGGGCAAGGGCTACAAGATCGCGATCGAGATCCTCAACGAGGGCCGAGTCGGAATCGGAGCCCAGATGCTCGGCCTCGCGCAGGGAGCTGTCGAAAAGTCGATCCGATACGCCGCCGAGAGGAAGCAGTTCGGCAAGGCGATCACCCAGTTCCAAGGAATGCAGTTCCAGATCGCCCAGGTCCTCATGGAGATCGAGGCAGCGCGAGTCCTGGTCTACAACGCCGCACGTCTCAAAGAGGAGGGAAGGCCCTTCACCAAGGAGGCCGCGTTCGCCAAGCTCTACGCCTCCCAGGTCGCCCAGAAGGCCTCGGGTTCGGCCATCGAGTGGGCCGGCGGTCAGGGTTTCACCAGGGAGACTGGTATCGAAAAGTACTGGAGGGACTCGAAGATCGGCGCCATCTACGAGGGAACTTCCAACATCATGCTCGAGACCATCTTCAAGCTGGTCGAGAGGGAGATGCAGCTCAAGTGAGAAGCGCAAGGAGTCTTTGAATCCCACCTACTTTTCCTCATGTCGCCTCGGTGATTGTCACCCTTTCTCCCTCTCAAAAGATCGCCCACCATATCCCCGCTCTCACCCCATACTTTTTTTGATTCCTGAGCGCGCAAGGATCGCTTTTTCGCAAAAGTGTAACATACGCTCGATCTACCCTCCTTCCGTATGGCCTCTT